>JAKSZP010019326.1:0-19495 GCA_022478985.1 Massospora cicadina | reverse complement strand
TTATTATGTGGTTTGTGCAGCTGGCACTCCACACAACAAGCTAGATAATCCACAACAACTTTTTTTAGTACTAGATGGTTCCAACCTGAGGGGGGGATTCATCGACGTTTATTGAATTACGCCTGGGCTCCTAAAAGCCTGAGGCGAGGGAAGGGGAGGGAGGAGGCATCGAGAAAGGGAGGGGGTTTGCGCGCCAGAGCCGTGCTGCAGTGACAACTGAGCGGGGGAGGGTTGGCGACATAGTGCAGACCTTCAGGGCCATCTCAAAGTGTACCTGAAAGTGGGTGATCATGTGGAAGGGTCCACACCTGATGGTCAAAGGCAGCATGAAGGAAGGAGTTATGGATGGTCCAGATGGCTGTGGCATAGGCGAGGACACGGAGGGGTCAGTGGCAACCAGGCAATGTCTGCTCGAACATGAGGTCTTGCACAGGGTGTCCAGACCAGGGCTGAGCATGGAGGAGCGCGCGGGCCTTTGGCCAAAATGTGGCGACACCTGGACAGGTGAAAAAACGATGGAGGTGGGAGTCAATAGGCTCCAAACAGTGGGGGCAGCTTCGGTGCTGGAAGGTAGGGCCAGTCCGGTCCCCTGTCCTGTATGAACAGTGGAGCACCCTCCATAAGGTGTTGGACACCTTTGCTGACAGAATGGGGTGATAGACGTCCTTCCACAATTCCTTAAGGTCAAATCTCATGGAGGGAGGGAGGAGCTCAAGGAGTCTTGGGCGGATGGGAGGACGATCTTGGGGGTTGAGGCGAGTTGTGACAACTTGTCCATTGTGCACAATTGCATGGCGACGGGGGCTGAGTCCAGGGCCTTCCCTTCTGTATGAGAAGGCATGGTGGATCCGCGCGCCTACTCGTTTCAGGGCAAGGAGAGCCTGGTTCCAGTAGGGGGATGAGGATTGTTTCAGGCGATGGCCTGGGTGGTTTGTGAGCCACTCCCCTATTGAGGTTAGAGATGCTCTAGGAAGACCCAGAGCTTCTGACACTGACTGGCGGAGGGTGGGCGCCCATTGGGGCATGGGGGTCGCGTCCCAGCAGAAAATCAGCCATAGGAACTTCAGGAAGATTTTGGTGGCGTGGGATCGCGTGTCCAGAAGCCCTAGGCCCCCTTCATTGCAGGGTCAGGCAATGGTTGAGAGGTCCATTGGTGGATGGTTTGAGCCCCAGATCCAACAGCGGAGGAGTACATTGAGCCGCGTATAAAAAGCATCTGTGAATGGGCAGACGTGTGCTAGGAACCAGACTTTAGAGAGGAGGAACACATTGGCCATCAGAGCTCGACCCTGGGGGGTGATGTGCCGCCAGTTCCAGCTGGCAATCCTGGAGTTAACTGCTGCGAGGAGCAAGTCCTCATTGTCTTTTAGCGCAACTCCTTGTTGGTTGGTGAGAACGCCCAGGTGACGGAAGGTACCGCGCTCAGGTTCAATACCAAATGGTGGGGGGAAGGTGGGGGAGCCGACCTGTACAACTGTTGTCTTGGAGGTGTTGACCATGGTGTTGGACGCCTTGGTGTACCTCTCAATGGTCACAGCAGCGAGGGCAACATCCCCAGGGCAGCCGAATGCAATGGCAGTGTCATCTGCAAATGCCATGGTGCGTGTGAGGGATTTACCTGGGACCAGAATCCCTGTTAGCTTGTCCTGTAAGGAGGCCAAGAGGGGGTCAAGGGTGATGTTAAAAAGGATAGGGCTCAGGGGGTCCCCTTGCCGGAGACCTTGTCCAACTGGTACTGCCACTGAAAACCCATTGGCGCCAGGACTCTGGTGTGGAGCTGGTCATAGAGCGCTGATATCCAGCGCCTAGCTGCGGGTGGGAGATGGAAGCGGGCCAGGGAAGCATCAATATACTTCCAGGCTACCCGATCATATGCTTTCTTCATATCCAGGAGAGCCACAAAGCCATTCACCTTACGAGAGTTAGCAATCAAAGTCACGTGAAGGTCATTATAGTTGTCCCATAACGACCTCCCCGGAATAAAACCGTGCTGGGATGGGGAGAGGCGAGGTGACACCCATTTGGTGATGCGGTTGGCCAGAAGCTTCGTGAAGAGCTTGTGGTCTGTGTTGATCAACGCTATGGGGCGCCAGTTCTCCAGGTTCTCACGGTCTGACTTCTTGTGAATGAGGGTCGTGATTGAGCCTCTGGAGTCGGGGAGGACCTCGCCATTCACCAAGAGTGCAGCGAAGAGGTCGCGGAGGGTTCTGGCTATCACTGCAGGTTCCAGAAGGTACACCTCAAAGGGTATTCCATCTGGGCCTGGGGCTTTAAGCCGTGGGGATTTCAGAAGGGTTTACATCACCTCCTGGATGGAAATAGGTGCCAGTAGAGCCTCATCAGCCCGTGGGTCAATGGGCGGCTCTGGAGCCCGCCACAGGAAGTCTTGGATGTCCGATGGTTCCACCTGGGTTGCATGGAAGAGGCTGGAGTAGAAGCGGTGTAGTTCCTGCGTGATTTCCTCCTTATCCGAAGTGGTTGTAGTGCCAATCTTCAGTGCAGTAATATCCTGCGCTGTTGACCGGGCTTTCTGTTTCTGAAAGAAGAAGCGAGTTGGGCGTTCCCATTGAGCATAGTAACAAGATGTTGTAAATTTTGCTTCCCGTTCTTCCTGCAGTGTGAGCTCCAAGCGGAGTGCTTCCTGAGCCGCTTCCCAGTCTTCCAACCATCTGGGAGAGGGCGAAGGCTGGCAGTTTCGCTCCAGATGTCTGATTCTGGCTTCCGCCCTTTTGACTCTGGCACGAGCTGCAGTCATCTGGGCTTTGGCACAGCTGTAAGCAACGCGGGTGATGCCCTCCTAGGTCACCGCCCATCTAGCCTTGTGGTCAAGCAGGTGGGGTGGGGGGGAGGTGAGAGTATCCCGGATGGTCATAGACAGATTCTCCTTAGTGAAGGGGCTGTTGAGAAAAGCTGGGGCAACCCTAGGCCAGAACCTACGCGACGGTCTAAGTGTAGTGGTGAGGACAACGGTGAGTGACCTGTGATCACTCAGATGGTTGTCACGAGAGATGGGAGAGGAGACGCGGCCAATTAGCAGGGGGCCAATCAGTGCCATATCTATGCGTGACGCTGACTGGAAAGCTCCTCCATCATACTGGATCCTAGTCATGCAACCTAGGCCAGACGCGGAGGGTGGAAGCGCATCTATAAAGCCACTCAGGCGAAGGAAATCTTGGAGGCGACTTGAACCAGGGCGTTCCTTTGCTGCAGGGGGGTAAGAGTCACGGACGCGACTTATGGTTGTGTTGAAATCTCCCAAGAGGACTGTATTCTGTGGGAGATTAAGTTGGACGAGCTCTTCCAAGAGCCAATTTTGCTCCTGACCT
Organism: Massospora cicadina; assembly: GCA_022478985.1. Taxonomy (NCBI): domain Eukaryota; kingdom Fungi; phylum Entomophthoromycota; class Entomophthoromycetes; order Entomophthorales; family Entomophthoraceae; genus Massospora; species Massospora cicadina. Next base: position 16,169 of record JAKSZP010019326.1, on the reverse strand, counting down.
GCATTAGGCAGGTAGATGCTTGCAGCGAAGAAGGAGAAGTCAGGAGTGGTGAGTTTGGCCAGTATGAGGCGGCCACCTAGATATTGTGAAAAAGAATGGGTTTTAACCTGGGGATTCAAAACAATAAGGGCGACATGGTTTGTCCAGAAGGAGTTGCCTCCAAACTGTTCATTCCATGCAGATTGTTTGTGGGGGAGGATATGGGGCTCCTGGACAGCAGCGATGTCAATTTGTACTGACCTGAAGTTTTGGAGTAGGCGGGCTCTCCGCTTAAAGTCCTGCAACCCATTTGCGTTGATGGATTGCAGGGCCAGGGTGCTTCCATGGGGACTCATAGCTGTTCCCCTCCATGTCCTGGGGGGTTGCCAGCGCTTAAACCTGCTGCTGTGAGGCGGCTAGTTTTGTTCTTTAGCTTGACTATTAGCTGCGATCCGTGAGGAGCGTCGAGGGTTCTGAGGGGAAGGAGAGGGTGGTGGCGGAGGACCCAGTAAGCCAGCCTAGGATGCTGCCCCCACTCCGTAGCAGGGGAAGGACCTGAGGGTGCTCAATGGTGACCTCCGCGGTGTCCCCATTTGATGAGTCTGAGTCCATATTCACTTCCTCCAACACTGCAAAGGATCCGCGCGAAATGGACTGTGGGGTTGGGGTAGGACTCTTTGAGGTGGCACTTCTACCGCAGGCTGCAGGTTGCCAGTCCATGCTGGTGGACATAGCTCCATTGGGAGCTGAGGGTTGATGCGATAAATCGCTGGTGGAGTTTGTGGGGGTGCCGCGGAGCCCTGAGTGGGGGTGGCTGACGAGGGGCACCCTGTGGGAGATGCCTTGCGCTTGGTGAGAGAGGGAGTTGACTCTGGGAGATTGGAGGGGGTGCCCACTGGAAGGGGGGCATGAGCGCGAAGGTATCCCATACCAATAGTGGGGTTAGCTGTTTCAACTGCTAGGCGTAAGGCCTCAGGGGACAGGTCTTGAACGGGAACCCATTGTGTGGGTTGTGGAATTGCTGCTGCGGCCACGTGGGATCGTTTTTGGCCTGGTTTAGGCCCCTGGGTGGTGGCTAAGAGGGCTTTTTTTCGAGCTGTGCAGCCACTATACAAGTATCCAAGGGCGTTACACCATGAACACCGGGGCGCGCCTGATCAGGGTCGACAAAAAAGATCTCAGGGCATGCCCCAACTACCGCCACATGAGGAATAACCTCAATGTTGTGGGATACAGTGGGGGAGGGGATGAACGACGCCCTAGCAGTGCGAGCTCTTTGAGTGGGAGCATAGTAAGAGGGGACGCTAAAGTCCACTGAAAGAACAGACCCAAACTCCATTAAACCACGATGGAGTGCCAGTTTAAGAGACTCAGGATCAACAGTCGTTGGTAGGTTGGAAAAAGTAACCCATGAAATTTTCTTCAGGTGAGAGCATGTGCGGGAGATGCGAAGAGATCCACGTGGAATAATGACCTGGAGGGTGGCAGCATGGTCAGCAAGGGCAGCTTCAGTGAAGCCCACATTAATGTAGTGGCCCTCCACTGATTCATGGATGGTGGTGTTAATTGGGAATGTCTCCGCAGTCGCTGCAAAGTATGAGAAGTAATCCTCTGTATAGAATTCAACAGGGTTATGCCCATAATAAAGGCGAATTGCGGGGAGAGGGTTGAGCGAGGTAGAGCTTTTTGCGCTCTAGTTTTGGCCCATTTCTTCTTAACATCAGCAATAAACGCCACTTCATGGGGTTAGCTTTGGGTAGCGTTGGTGCCAGAGGTTTTTGCCACACCCCAGTGGCTCTTTTGGTACTCTTGTGTTTGCTTTGGGCTGCAATCGCAGGTTGAGTGTGAGCTGGTGGTTTGAACAAGTTTGCGGAGTTCCCTTATTGCTGGAATGTTACAGCAGTTGCTGGCATCATATTAAATTGAGGGGCGGATTGTTGGGCCTCGCTAAATTGGGAGGCCCATCCAGATTGGAATTAACTCCAGCCAATTGGGAGGAGGGCGATGTTTCATCACCATCCCAATCTATTTGGGTAAATTCAGACCGAGTATTTGCTGTGATTTTGTGGGCAAAACTCACTGGCTGATTGGTGAATTGGTCGTTTTCAGCATATGGAGATAAAGTGCCGACTTGAGAAGTGCCGATTATGGGGTTTAAATGGGACAGATGAGATTGGAACCGGTGTGAAGTTCCAAAATCTGAACCATTTAAATCCCCATTGGGAAGAGTAGATTGTCCCAATTTGGTGCTTAGTGAACCAGAATGTGCGGCTAATTCAACCTTACATCTGATGGTTTGGGGGCCAGGTGATTGTTGGGCCTCGCTAAATTGGGGAGGCCCATCCAGATTGGAATTAACTCCAGCCAATTGGGAGGAGGTCGATGTTTCATCACCATCCCAATCTATTTGGATAAATTCAGCACGAGTATTTGCTGTAATTTCGTGGGCAAAACTCACTGGCTGATTGGTGAATTGGTCATTTTCAGCATATGGAGATAAAGTGCCAACTTGAGAAGTGCCAATTATGGGGTTTAAATGGGAAGGGTGATATTGGAACTGGTGTGAAGTTCCAAAATCCGAACCATTTGAATCCTCATTGGGAAGAGTAGATTGTCCCAATTTGGTGCTTAGTGAACCAGAATGTGCGGCTAATCCAACCTTACATCTGAGGGTTTGGGGGCCAGGTAGCTGGGTATCGCCCCTCATGGAGGGATCCAGAGACACGGCGTCAGCAATAATAGATGGGGCTGAATTAGCTGACACAATGGGGGAGGTGAATGCCTGGATGGGCTGAGTTGCATTCAACTGAGCAGACGCCATTAAAACATCGTGGGTGATGGCCTCCTTGGTTGGAGGAGGCCCAGCGGGTTGGTGGGAGGCAGCGCACACAGAGCTGTTAGGCGTGCAGGTTGCAGAAGTGCGATCAGGTGAACTGGCGCTAGTTGAAGTAGCTCCAGGTTGGGGGGTGGTGCCTGCTTTTATGGCTGCTGCTTGAGAGAGGGTAATTCTGGTTGACCCTGAGGTGGGTAACTGAGGGTTGCTTCATTTGGGGGTGGTGCTGGCTCGTTTGGCATAGCCTGCGGGTTCTTTTGCGGGGTTTCCCGCCATATTTGCTAATAGTTTTCGTAAATCTCTTTAGTGGAGCTAAATTTCAGGCTGAATTGATTTTCAAAAAGTGATGCTTAGCAGAAAGAGATGCTTAATACATCGATAATCCACAACATCGTAGTTGATAAATTCCCAGTAGTACTGGAAAATATGGTCAGTTGTTTTCCTCAGGCCTTTATGCCTGACAACCTTGTGAGCTGCTTGCACTATAGCTGCCCTTTCTGACAGCTTTAGAAATAATACCCACTTCCCATTGATCATCTTAAATACTTGTCCATCCATAGTCTCTATGGGTTAAATCACTTTCCAAAGCACACCTTGGATTTCTCAGGGCTCATCCCCAATTTTTCCATTGACAATTCTCTGGAATAGCTCATCCGCCTGTGGGTATACCATCTGGACCATTGGTAACTGCAATAAGCCATCCGCATTTTGGTGATAAGCACCCACTCAGTAAACAATCTCATAATCATAAGCTTAGAGCTTAAGTGCCCATTGGGCAAGTCGTCCTTCTGGCTCTCTCATATTGTGAAGCCAACGCAACAAAGAGTGGTCTGTCACCACCTTAAAGTGCGTTCCATGGATGCACACCTGAAACTGCTTAAATACGTAAATGACTGCAAGGCATTCCCACTCAGTCAAGTTGTAGTTCCTCTCAGCAGCTGAGAGTGTCCATCAACACATACGCCACTGGATGTTCATCCCCAAGTTCGTCTACTTGGCTTAATATGGCGCCAATCGCCATTAAAAAAGCATTAGTTTGAATAATAAACTCCTGATTGAAATTTGGATATTTCAGAATTGGAGAATCTATTAAAGACTGGCGTAGCTCATTGAAGGAGTCCTGGGCCTCTTCATTCCATACAAATCCTTTTTTCAGATCCTCAATAAATAGAATAAGGGCTCAGCTATTTGGGAGAAGTCCTGAATAAATCTTCTATAGTATCCAACCATCCCAAGGAACGCTTGGATGTCTCAGACACTCTTTGTCACAGCCATGTGCTCTATGGCTTCTATCTTCTGGGCTTGCAGCTGCAATCCACTGGAGTTGATTAATAATCCCAGATATTCCAACTCTTATTTATATAAGTGGCACTTCCTCAGCTTAATCTTCAGGTTAGCTGCAGACAGTCACTTGAATACTTCTTCCAAGTGGTTTAGGTGATCATTAAACGCCCTATAGAACATGTTTATATCGTCCAGGTATACCAGGACACATGGCAACTTCAAATCGCTCAGTATCGCATTCATGGCCCTCTGAAACGTTGTAGGCGCATTAAATAGACCCTGGGGAATCCTTGTCAGTTGGTATAGCCCCTGCGCGGTAATAATCGCGCACATTTCCTGGTCCTCCTTGGCAAGTTGATCTGCCAATATCCTGAGATCAAATCCATTGTGGAGAAATACTTCGCTTCTCCCAATTGATCTAGTGCATCATCAATCCTCGGTAGGGGATACAAATCCTTCTTTGTAATTTTATTCATCTTTCAGTAGTCAATCACCACCCAGTTGGAGCCATCCTTTTTCTTCACTATCAGAATTGGACTCGCCCATGGACTTGACGATGGAACTAGAAGCCCATGCTTCACTAGTTTGCTGATCTCATCCTCCACTACTGCTTTGGTGGCTTTCAATCGTTGGATTGGTCTCATCCTGATTGAAAATTTTCCCTGGTGTTGACCTTGTGAATCATTTTCTGGCGCATCCCAAATTGTGGTTGTCCTGAGCAAACACTTCTTAATACTTTTTGAATATGTTGAGCACCTCCTCTTGCTGGCCTTCCAACAGATCAGTGAGTTGCTCTTGATCAACCAATAGGTTGATGCTTTTGGTTACCCCAGCTGGTAATCCCATCTCGGCGAGAGTCCCAAAATCATGAAATCTTCTCAATTTGGCTGTTGGGATCAGATTAACAAATGTGATGATCTGATTCCTCTTAATTTTCATCAGTTTTTTACTTAAATTCGCCAGGAGAACTCAAATTTCTCCATGATCCCCAGCATTATTATCCCAGGAGCCACCCAAGGCTCCACTCTGGACTTCTTCCAGGGGCTTCTGACCTCCCATACAACAGCTCAGGAATCTCCAATGTCAACCCCATGTTGACTATCATATGCGATCCTGGCAGTATGGTCCTCTCATTCTTGATCCTCAGTGGAATTTCCCGGTTCTCTAGGATTTCCGCCAGCATTTTGCGTCACTTACTACCAACTAATTTATACTGAATCAGGACAATGCCATCATTGTATATTAGATTGATGAAGTTGTTTCTCCGATTCAGTGGAGCTTCATCATCCTTCTGATATACCAATTATAACGTCCGACCCAATATGGTCACTGTATTATCCTCAAAGTTACATTTAACTCTGTATTTGCATAGAAACTCCGTTCTGATCAGAATGTCATAGTTTTGGTTGGTCAAAACTATTGCTGGCGCAGATACCACCAATGACCTGAATTGTAGTGGCAACACAATATACACTCCACAGAAGACAGTGGTGTTTGGCTCAGCTTTCCCATATTCCTTCTTATGTTTCAAGTCCAGCAAGATCTTCATCCTCTTTACCAGTTTGGTCAAGACAATATTGATGGGTGCTCCGCTATTGATAATTGCCCTCAATCTTACTCAATTCACTTGTATGTCTATATATGTACACTTGGAGTATTGCAATATAGTGTTTACTGAGTGAATAGCAGCGTTATTAACTGAATCAAGTGTGTGAAAAATTTGCTCCAATAAATCAGGAAACAATTCCTGCATAGTGCTAAGGGGGATTGACAAATTGGCCTCATCTAATTGGACTTCAGATAATTTTCTAGATTTTTGGTGGTTTGAATCTTGTCTGCCAGTTGTCAGGAATACGGCCAGGCAACTTCATTGATTACCTCAGGGTCAATTCTATTCGCCCCAGCTCTGGTCACGGCATTTACATCCAAATTGACCACTTGATACAGCTGTTCCTGCTCATCATCAATGAATAGATCACTGATATCAATTTCCTCAGTCATAATGTTGGGAGGAACAGGCTTCTCTGCAACTATAGACTGTTCCCCATCTAGGCTGCGGGACCTTTTCCAGATTCCTGGTGGCTGCTGACTCTTTCACTGGACCACGTTGATTAGATCCTTCAGCTTCTTACAGTGCATGGCGAAATGTCCTTTGCCGCCACATTGGTAGCAGACCTTTTCCTTCTTATTCAACCATCTGAATTTTTTGGGCTTATTCTCCAGCACATTTCAATTGGTCGTTTCTTTAGTTCTTTCATTTCCCTTCATAGGATTCAGATTGCATACTGGATTAGATTTGAAACTTCTATTTGAGGCATCAAATGTCGCTCCCAATATCTTCAAATTATCTACCATTTGTGAGGTAGTTATTTCATTCACGAACATGGAAGACATCATGCAATTCAAATTGTGATAGGGCTGTAGGGCCGCTTGCAAGGCGATTCTGGCATCAAAGTCGTCCAGTACTTTTGCATCAACCAGGATCTGCAACTCCTGGTAAAACTGATCTGCGAAGCTAGCTAGAGACTCATCTTTATGGAACTGGATCCCCATAAATTCCTGTTTACACTTTGACATGTGCGTCAGACTCCCAAACTCTTTCATGATGACCGCCTTTGCCTCAGCATATGACCAGCTATCACCTTCCAGGTGAGGTAACACTAAGTTCTGAAAGTTGGTGTCTAGGCAAATCATGACTGCCAACGCCTTTTGATGATCCCCGTAGCCATACATGGTCATGTCAAACAGTCAGAAAAACGCTGGGGCGTTATCTCAATGGAACGTAGGCAATTTTGGCGTTACCTTAAATTGCACTGAGGTATCTCTGACCAATTTTCTCGGTTTGGCCACTTGGATAACTTGAGGAGTGACTTTAGGCGTCATCTCCAAAATGGCAGCAAAAGTGTGTGGCATGATCCTTGGGTTATTTGAATTCCCAAGCATCATGTGGGAACTTTATTCTTTGGCATCACTTGCTGTATCTGGCTCACAATCACATTTGTGAGCTTTAAGTTCCTCCACCTGTTTGATAAGTCATTACATATCCATACCAAAATTTCTCAAATGAACGTGATCTGCTTCTCACTCCGTTTTCAGGTATAAGACCTCTCAAACAAGGTATTCTTCTTTCTTCTTCAATGAAGTTACTTTCCCAAGTAACTCATTCTCAAAGCTTGCAACATTATCTATTCTTTCCTCCACCTTAGTGACTCATTCTTCTAAGGCTGCGAATTCCTGATGGTCCGTGGAGTTTAGAGCAACTTGATTTCACCGTGACTAACTTAGTCCACAGTTTTCATAACTCGTCTTTGTTTTTTATTTAACTGAGGTAAGCTGACCAGGGGACAGACATTACCTAATATATGTGAAACTAAGAGAATAACTAAGTCTTATAAAAATTGGGCACCCCAGGGTACTCAAGTTACCCCTGTTGCCAGCGGGACTGCCAGGTATGGGGGTTGGTGCACTACTCCGAGGGGGTTTCCCCTGCTATGGAGCAGGTGTGAAGGAAAGGGTCTGTGTGGAGGAACCAGAGTGGGAACCGTGATTCTATGAGCGCTTTTTGTCTTGGTCTCATATATCCATAGAGCCAGGCTTGGAAGTGCTCTAGTAAGTGGACATGGAATCTGTTAATAATCCCATGAATGGTTGGGACCGTGCCCTTGAACGCATTTAATGCAATTGTGTGTATTGTCCACATTGCAATGGGTTTTATTAGGGAGCGGAGGGTAGATGGGATTGGTGACTCTATCTGGAGCATGAAGATACTCTTTGATATCGAGAATTCCTGTTCGTTTTGAATCTTGAGCAGGCGTGCGACTTCCTGCCATATAGCTTTGGTTGGGGGGCATGTTTCTAGGCGGTGTGTAGGGATACCTCCCCTCCACATACTGCACATGTTTTGTGGAGGGAGTTGGAGCGGTCCGCCATACTATAGGTCCTTCTTAAACAGCGCCAGGCGTTTGCTCTTATCCCTGGTTGTAGGAGTGGGTGGTATGTCATTTTCCACATTGCTTTCTGTGTGGTTAAATCATAGGGAATGTCCAGCATATCTAGGTATTCTATCCTAGCTATGCTTGGGGTTGTTGCGAGCATATCCCTCTGGGGGTGGTTTTCTGGGTTTCTTAATTTGAATTGGGGGCTGGGTCGTCCCCTTCCCTGTATAGTACCCATGTTCTCTATGGTCCATCCCATATGGCGGATAGTTTGGAGTATATGTTTGAAATGAGGGGAGGTTCCATGTGGACCCGTTGGAGTAGGGTTCTTGGCAAGGTATGAAAGTAGTCTGGGTGGACTATGTGGGTTGGTTAATTTGAGCTCCTGTGCAAAGTTAGTCCTTGCTGCTCTGGACCAATGTTGTTGCGGGAGGTCTGGAGAAAGGATTTCCTTTATCCAGGTACCTAGGATGTGATTGGCATGGCTCTCAAAATCTATTAGTCCCATGCCTCTGCTTGAGCGTGGGCCAAATAGTGTTTCTATCCGTATAGGAGGGTGAGAGCCAGGCCACAGCCAGCCCTGGATAAGCGCGCGAATTGGGGTTATAAAGGTAGGTGAGAAGGCTATCTCATGGGCCTGGTACCACAGTATTGGGAGGATGAGCGAGTTAGCAACTGTAACTTGTCCTGTTAATCCTGGGGTTCTTCCCTTGAGGGAGGCGACGCGTTTGGATACCCGTTGTAACAGGTTACTTTCCATTGTCTCATTAGCATATCCCCCTGATTCTAGCCAGATTCCAAGGTGTCAGACAGAAGTGGTGGTGGGAGGTGTTGCAAATGGTAATATAGTTGGGTTTTTTCTTCGATTGTTGGTGTGAGGTTCTGATGTTGTGGCCCAATTGTTTGTGTATTTGCCTAAGAGGATGATTTCTGTCTTCCTTTTGTTGAGCGATGCATTGCTCACCTTGGAGTATTCCTCTAGAGTGTGTTCCAGCTGTCGGGCATCTTCATTGTTTGCTATACCTGCTATGCAGTCATCTGTAAAGGCCAGTATCTTGACTGTTGGTTGTCCTTGTGCGGTTATCCCCATGAGACGTGAGTCAGTTACTCGGAGGAGTGGGTCAAAACTGAAATTGTATAGCAGTGGGCTGAGGGGATCCCCTTGTTTGAGCCCTCTGTGCGGTTTAATCTTGTTTTTTAGGAATCCAGGGCCGCATACAGCCATGGTTGCAGATTCTGTTAGGAGCATCGCCCATTTTATGAATCTTGGTGGGAGTTTGAAGGCATGTAGACATTCTTTTAGGTATGGCCAGCTAATACGGTCATACGCCTTTTCCTGATCCAAGAAGAACAGGGCACCAGTTGCTTTGGATTGGAAAATGTTTGCAACAGGGTGTATTTTGTTTCAGATTGAATGCCCTGGTATAAACCCAAACTGTTTGGGTGATAGGGCGTCAGATGCAATTGCGCCGAATCTAGCTGCTAGAAAAATTGTTATAATTTTTTGCATCAGTGTTGGAGAGTGCAATTGGGCGCCAGTTGGCCAGGTCCAACTTGTCACCCTTTTCATACAAGGTTATAACGTAGTATTCATGGCCTCCTGGTAATAGGCGTGTTTCCAACAAACTCTGGTTCATTGACACCAATAGGAGGGGGGCAATTTGTTGAAAATATTTTTTGTAAAATTTGTAGGGTATCCCATCAGGCCCTGGGTATTTCCTATGTGGTGCACCGCTAATTGTTTCCCAAAGCTCCTCCCGTGTGATAAGGGATAGTATATTGTAATTTGGTGGTGTACTTTGTATCTTGGCAGTTTGAATAAATTCTTTAATTTTTTGTGGATCTGTTGGCATATCATGATATAATTCGGTGTAATAGCGGTGTACTTCTGCCTTGACCTCCTCAGGGTCAGTTGCCACAGTGCCATTGGTCTTGCGGACCTGTGTGCACATGGGCTGGTTTCTGTGGGAGTGGAATTGGTGGAAAAAGTATGTCAAACAGGTTTTGCCTTCCTTTATGAACTTACTTTTGTTCAATACTTTGATTCTGTGTTGGTGTTCAAAGATGAGATTGTTAAGTTGGGCTGAAATTTCTGCCCATTTGCATCCCCAAATAGGGCTATAGCCAGATCTCAGAGTATTTATTTCCAGGTGGTCTAGTTCTGCCAAGGTACGCTTGATTATGGCTGTGTCCGCGGTGTACTTGCGTGATGCAATAAGTTGGGCTTTGTTGATTAAATCTTTTTTGAAATTTTCCCATGTTCCGATGGGATCTGAAGTGAATGGGGCTGTGAATTCTGGGTTTGTAGCCTTGTTTTCAACCAAGTCAGATATCTCAGGCAATCATATATTTTCTGGGTGAAGCTTTCTCCAAGGCGACACCTGTGTGTGGGATTGGGTTGGTGCTAACTGCACTGTAACTAATTGGTGATCAGAAAAATTGATCTTTTTTGTTGTAAATTTGGAGATCCTTGAGTGGTGGGATTGTGGGATGAGGATGTGGTCAATATGACTCATTGATATGAGCAGTCCCTCACGTATGTTGGGTCTTGTCATATGGGAAGGATTGGTGAATTGGGAGGAAGAGCATCCTGTAAGCCAAGAGATGCCTTCATTGTGCAATATTCAATGTGTCAAGGCGGTTATCCTCTGGGATTAGGCCATCGATCTGTATTGGGGTTATCCCAGCAGTTGAAATTGCCTAACATGATGATATCTGGTGGGAGGGTGAGGAAAGAAATTTTTTCAAAAAAAAAATGTTTTCTCTCAGTTGCAGTGCAAAGTGCATAGATACATGCTAACAAAATTATTTCATCTTGGAATATGATTGTTGCTACCAGGACTTGACCGTGCAAGTGTGATGATGCATTTGTAATTCTAAATTTTTTGTTGTTTTGGACTATCACCCCACAGTGAGAAGTCCATACTGATTGTGATGGTGCAACCCTGGTTGACCAGGATTCTTCTTCCCATTGTAGGCAGTGGGTTTCTTGGATGGCCAAGATGTCTACAAGAGGTTTTTGCAGGAATGCCAGCTTTTTGGCTTGGGACATATGAGCCCTGGCTCCTGCGATATTTAACATCCCTATTGACACTGAGGTGCCCGCGGTGCCTCAGGAGCAGTTGGGAGGACCCTCTGGTCCTATCCCACCGCGGCTCATTTTGGCCATGCTCCGCATCTGTACTCCAACTCTTTCACTGCCATTGTTGGTTCCCTTGATCTGACCCAATGATTCAAGGGAATTACGGTTTTTTGCATATGCATCAACTTTTCCTGCACAGGTCTCATGTTGATTTGATGCGGGTTGTTGATTGGATTTTATATTTTTGAGGTTCAACTTTGTTGCATTGTGCACCACATTTTCACCCAAATTGCGGTTGCATTGTTCCTCAGTATGTGCATGACTGATAATGCTTTGTGGCTCAGTCTGGTTACTGTGAAAATTTTTGACTTGGGCATATTGTTCTGATTGGTTGGTTCAGTGAATATCTGAAATATCCTCCTGAATTTATCCATGGTTAATGGCGGATTCCATGTGTGCCGCCACTTCAGCCACTGCTCTCTTGCGGGCTTTTTGTGCTGCTTTATGCTGTTTACTTGTAACTGGGTCCATGATGGAATATAGTACATCTTCACCCCAGCGGAATAGGTGGTGGCCATCAGTCATTTTGGTGAAGTTTTCATTATCTTCATCCATAGCTTCTTCACAAAAATCATTTTCCATTAAGCCCTCTTTTACAGGGCATGCATGTTCCTTGTGGCCCAGTGAGCCACAGTGGTTGCAAATAGGTGGTGCGCATTCTGGTGTAACTTGGAATGCAGCTGACTGGCCCCCATCTGCAAAGTGAAATTCTGCTGCACGGGGAATTCTGGATAAATCCTCTTCCACTTCTGGGAAGGGGCTGATTACAGCAATAGCTTTGCCCATGCACAGGTTGGGCATTAAGCAAAATTGCTGTAATTTGAGTTGTTAGATTTCTCCATAGGCCACAAGACCTTTGTGGAGCTCCTCCTCGATTACCTTATGAGGAAGGTTGGTGGGGAGCAAGTCAAAGGAGATGAACAAAGTTTTTGCTTTGTTCCATCTGGTGTGCATGGTGCGCACAATTTTTTTGCCCTCAGGGAGAGCAATTTCCACGCAGATTTTTGCTGCGGCATCAGCTTCATCAGCTGTTTTAAAATCAATATCAATTCAGCTGCAGCCTATGTTGTTGGTGGCTATGTACACCGCGTGAGGGAAAAGTAAGGGCTGTGCCTCACATGTTTTCTCCCACAGGGTCGGTGACTCATCCCCAAGGAAGAGTCTGATCCCATGTTCCACCTTTGACAAAGGTTGGTTAATTGAATGTACATGTATTGCGCGTGCTTTACAGTAGATACCATAAACCCAGATGGTGTCTGAGTTTGCAATTTCTTTGCAGATTGGGTTCCTGGTCCCCCTCCAGGGCATTTCTTGCCCTTAGTTGCACCATTAAGTGCACTGCTTGCCACAACGCTCGCCCATGTTGTATTATTTTTGTTATCAAAGTCACCCATCTTTCCTGTGTGTGATTATCCAAATTTGCTGTTTGAATCAAATCATAGTAACTAAAGTGATTGTTACAAGAAAGAAAAGCCTTAAGAAGCTCCAAAATATTAATTTATTTAGTCTATGGCATAAGTCCAGTTAAGTATTGTATTTAAGCAATATACATGTAGTCCTAGATTTTCAGAACTTTGTATAGAAAGCTTTTTAAATTTCATCATGATTTTTATCTTAATCCTTGGTGCTCTTTTATCTTTTGATATAATAGGTTAAGGTTTACTCATACCAAAGAAAATTATGCTACAAACCATATATACCTGAATAAAGCTAAAGATATAACTTAGTTATTAATATATATTCTTTATATAAGTGATGATTCTATAATAAATGATGAGGTCAGATAATTATCCACTTTTTAAACTACAAATCAATATATATAAAAAGTCAGAAGTAGAAGTGTTTAAAAAATGAATAAAAATTTGATCTTTAGAGTATCTAACATTCAACTTCCACTTTTTTAAAAACTATTTATAGTAAAAATATTTGTTCTTCCACAGCAAAGTGAAATTTTTATTGGTGAATAGTATCTTAAGGCTGAATGCTAATTTCAGATATGAGTTTGGCAAGGATCATCTAAAATTGATTTTTGATATATTAAATAACAAAATGGTTCTTAAAATTTAAGAATTATCATTTTTATTTTTAACATTTATAATGGTAATCTAATCTTAACAATTATAAAGAGAAGTCGCCAGGATGAAGCAAGTTTCAAATGTTATTTCTGATAACAAATTTTTGAAATGATTGGTGCAATTTTATTTTATCATCATTTTTATATAACTTTTCTGGTTAATTTTAAAATGGTTGGTAGAATTTTTGTTTCAGTGTCATTATGAATCATTGTCATAATAACATAAATAGAAGTGTCCTGATATATCAATGATATGATTGGTGGGATTCTACTTTTATATCATTTTCATATTAAAGTTCAGATTTCGAATTAAATATTACTAAATTAAGGTAACTGACTTTAGATTGCAGATTGATTGTCATTGAAATGATTGGTGGAATACTAGCTTTATGTCATTTTTGCGTCAACATTGGATCCTGGACTGGTTACTCAGTTAATTCTATGAATTCAATTGATTTTAGTTGAGTGGTTAGTGGTTTTTTAACTGACTTTGAAAAAGAAGGTTATCAATTCGACCTGTATGTATGTTATTTTTCCTTTTTTTATGTTTGTTCGCACATAACTCTTAAAATACTGGACCAATTCGGATAATTATCTTCTTCAAAAATAGAGGATGTTCCAAATTAGGTCCAATTTTACTTTTGTAAGTATTGATCAAATATCTGCCCATTAATTTAGTAAATATATCAAAATGGGCTCGGAAGCGATGGATACTTGTGGGACTAATACAACTCCGGATAAACTTAATTCTAGCCTCGGTGAAGCGGTAGCTTCGAAGCACTTTTGATGTCCTACGGCTGGGGGTATGTTCAAAATTCAGTCAGTTGAGCTCATAGCGGGACGAGCTTAAATCATTATAGATGGCTATCGTTTTTGCATAATTTGACCAATAAACTCATCTAAATTTGATAAAATGAATTATTTTAGATAGTGATCAATAAATTTACATAGTTTGACTAATAATAGCAACCAAATCTAATAACTTGAATTACAGTAGATGGCGATCAGTAAAGTCAGCATACGTCGACCAATAAAATCATCTGCATTTAATAAAATGAAGTATTGTAGATGGTGATCAGTAAATTTAATTTATTTTGACCAATAGAATCAACTAAAATATTCAAGGTGGGTCGACCTTGGGACAAATATACCACACCGAGAATGTATTCTAGCCAGTACAGGTTTCGAACTCAAAACCTGCACTAGGGGTGGACGCAGTTTTACCCGCTCAGCTAACCACCCTTCCAATAAAATCAACTAAATTTAATAAAATAAATTTTTAGTACATTTGTTTATAAAATACTATATATAATAGATATATAATGAGTTTTAATTTTATAGAGAAATAGTAAGAGGTCAAAAACAATATATAGAGAGTAATATATATATATAAAAATAAATGTCTGTCTATATGTATGTATGTCCTGAATGCATTCCTATACCATTCATCCAATTGTGATGAAACTTTGGTGAGTTGTGTGCATGCCTGAGAAGGTTTATGAATTTTAAAATATATTATTTTAATAGTAATATAAAAAGTTTTATATGTTACAAGTGAAAATTCTATATATACTTTGATGGTATTTGCTATATTGTTACAGCTGAGCAGTTTGATATTCAGCTGATTTGATATTTTAAATGGTTTTGTTAAGTGGTTAGTGGTTATTTGGATATTTAACAAGTTTATCTAAATCAAAACTTTGAATCAAAAGTCCAATTGATTTTAAAATACCTCCTCTAGCATAATCAGCTCACTTTTTAAATCAAAAAGTGAACTGAACAAGAATTGAGAGAGCAACCAATTGCCAGTGTACACTGCAATTATAGAGCAGTGAACAATGGCCAACCACCCAAGCGTAGGGAAGTCAATCCACCCATCTGTGCACAGCACATAGAAATGGATGACTTGCCTGCACCAATATCAATTAACAACAATAATATGAAGGATGCTATGATGGATGTACCATCTAATGAACTTCTCACTGGCCCAAGCCCCCCCTTCAACTAGAAATGGGGAAGGGCAATATAACACATGTATGTCAAGTAACAATCTGGTGACACAAATGATGATAAAACGTGTGAGCACATTGATGGGTCACAGGGCCCTTGCAACTAGTGCAGATAACAGGGTTGACTCCCTAGGATTGGTGACTGACAATAGCCAGATGACAAGAGAAACCTCCTGGGAGTGAGGCCCAATGCTGAGAACAGCATAGTCAGGAATATTCTCCATTGAACCTCAATCAGTAGAGGGGATTGGGGCCTCACAGGGTGAGAAAATTTTTACGGAAAAAACAAAAAACCTGGATGAAGTATTGGTAGGATCTGAACCCAATCGGATTTGATTGATGAAAATCAGCAGCTCAAACTAACTGAGCAAAGCTATAAAAAGTTTTCTACCAATATGGAGAAACTTACCAAATCTGCTTAGGTTATTTGAGTGAAGAAGAAGTTGGGCTCCAAAATTCAAAAAGGCCCAGTTGGGGGGGAGTGAATGGTCCCCAACCAAAATTGATTTGGCGACATGAGAAAATCATTGGGCATGATCCCTGATACACAATTGGGTGCAATCCCTGATGAAGTCATGCCAATAAGGGGCTCTATCTCAACAATGAATCAATGGCTGATCATGAATAGCCAATTGCCAACCCAAAATGATCCATTTGGGACCAACCTCAGCAGGGGTGAAACTATATCAGGGACCAAATCCAAGGGACCAGACACCTGAGAAAGTTCAGCTAAAAAACTAAAAATATTACTAGAAGGGGTGGAAACCCTGACAGCAGTTAAGTCAGCAGCCAGGGCCCCGGTTAAATTAACACTGATCCAGTCAGACATGTTGGCACACTGAGGTGTGTCCACCCACAAGGTCAAACAATGGGAGGCCCTCCAGTTTCTGTACTCTATGGTGACTCAGTGGGT
>JAKSZP010019325.1:0-19531 GCA_022478985.1 Massospora cicadina | reverse complement strand
CAAAACGGGTATATAGTAAAAAAATATCAGGTATACCAAATGGGATTGGTATTTCATCCCCATGATTGGAATGTTTAATGATTGAGGCGGGAGCCCCCTCCTAACAAATTAGTTAGTTAGTAAATGACCTGCCATAATGGGAAAAAAGCCCCCATTATTGGGGTTCTAGCCAATTAGGGATATTCGCTTGGATCAAGAGGAAAATTTTTGGGATAATTTCTGATTTTTCCCGTTTGAGGTCTAAAGGTTCTGGTTTGTCTAGTCAAGATGGGGAAGACCTTGCTGCTGAGATGAGGAAGGGTGATTCAATGGCAACGGCTGCCGTTTCATTGAAGAGGTGTCAACTGAGGTTAGACAAAATCTTCTATTTTTTCTAAAATTTTCTATTAACAAACACTCCTGTTGAACACATTTATGATCGGAGGAACTGATAAAGAACATTATTGTTTGTGTAGATTCAGTAATTTAACTATATTTTACTGAAGATCATTCAAGGATATTATTAAAAGGCAAAAATTGGTAGACTCTGGAAGATTAGAGATCTGGCGGGATTTAGAGATGAAGGGAACCACGGCTAAGGGATTGCTGCCCTGTTTTGGGTGAAGGAGAAACTCATCAGAGGTCTTTGAAGATTGAGTGGGTAGGTTTAAAGGGAACCTAAAGTGCGATATTCAGTATTATAAAAATCCGGCCAAAGCTTTGGGGTAAGTAATTCTAATTGATAAGGATAAAGTCATCATACATTATTGGATTATATATTCTACAACGCGAGGTGCACGGGGAAATTAAATTTCAAAAAAAAATTACTAAGAGTTGAAAAACGTAGCCAACTTTGGAACGAGTTACTGGTAAAGTAAACTCGCTTGTGAAGAAAGAAGGAGACCTCATCCAAGAGGTCCTATTTCTGAAAACAGAATGTGAAGCAGATTGTGTTCGTTTGAAAATTTGGTGCGGACGTTGAGGAAGATTAAAGAAAGTAGAGAAATTGAAAGCACACAGAAGTGCAAGTGAGTCAGACGCGGCCAATGATGTTGAAGAAGGAAGTCTTTGAACAATACTTGGGAAAACGAATACCCCAAGAAATATGCCACTTCATTCAATGCTATTTTGGAAATGACGGAGTCAGCCCAAACTGACTCGGAGGAATTTAGGGCAACCCCTAAATTGCCTACATTCCATCGGGATAATGCCCCAGCGTTTTTCTGACTATTTGACATGACTGTGAATGGATATGGGGATCATCAGAAGGTGTTGACGGTCATGAACTGCTTAAACACAGATTGCCAGAATCTGGTGTTACCCCACCTGGAGGGGGACAGCTGGTCTTATGCTGAGGCTAAGGCAGCAATAATGAAGGAATTTGGCAGTCCAAACCACATGTCAAAACACAAGCAAGACTTTATGGGAACTCAATTCCGTAAAGATGAGTCTCTTGCAAGCTTCGCAGATCAATTCTACCAGGAATCACAGATCCTGGCCAGAGCAAAGGTGTTAGATGACTTTGATGCAAGAATCGCCTTGCAAGCAGCCCTTCAGCCCTGTCGCAATTTGCATCAAATGAATGATGTCTACTGTATTTGCAACTGAGATAACTACCTCACAAATGGTAGACAATTTGAAGATTTTGGGAGCAATGTTTGATGCTCCTAATAGAAGCTTCAAGTCAAATCCGGTCCAAAGTTTGAATCCCATGAAGGGAGGTGAAGGAGCAAAGGAGACTTTTAACAAACTATGTTGGGGAATAAGCCCAAGGATTACAATCAGGTTAAACAAGAAGGAAAAGGTCTGCTTTCAGTGTGGCGGGAAAGGGTATTTTGCTGCACACTGTAAAAATCTGAAGGATCAAGTTAATATGGTCCAGGCTAAGGAGATAGCAGCCACCAAGGATTTGGGAAAAGGTCCCACTGTCTAGACAAGGAACAGTCTAGAACAGCGGAGAAACCTGTTCCTCCCAATGTTTTTGAATGAAGAAATAGATATTAGCGATCTGTTTATGGATGACGAGCAGGATCCAATACATAAGATAGTTCAGGAGGTTGCCCGGCCATATGCCTGACAACTGGTGGAGAAAATTTGGACTGCCAAAAATCCTAATGAGTTAACTGATATTTGCTTAGATGAGGCCAACCTGTCGATTCCCCTTGGCATGATTAAGGAATTGTTTCCTGAATTATCAGCATAGATAATTAATACCCTAGATTTGGCTTTTGACGCCGCAATTCACTCAGTAAATACCCTATTACAATACTCCAAGTGTATGTATATAGATATTTAGGTGAATTTAGTAAGGGTACGGGCGATAGTTGACAGCGGAGCACCCATCAACATTGTGTCAACCAAGCTGGTGAAGAAGATGAGGATCTCTCTATACTTGGAACACAAGAAGGAATATGGAACAGCTGGGCCAAACACCACCATTTCCTGTGGAGCGTATAGTGCGCTGCCACTATGATTTAAGTCATTGGTGGTATCCGCGCCAGCAATAGTTTTGGCAAATCAAAACTATGATATCCTGATTGGAATGAAGTTTCTGCAGAAATAAAGAGTTAAATGTAACTTCAGGATAATATGTTGACCATCCTGGGTCAGACGTTACCATTAGTATATCAAAAGAATGGTGAAGTTCTATTGAATCAGAAAAGAACTTCATCATTTTGATATACAATGACGGCATTGTACCAATTTATTACCAATTAGATGGTAGGAAGTGACAGGAGATGCTGGCCAAAATCCTAGAGAACCAGGGAATTCCTTTGTGGATCAAAAAGGAAGAAGCCATACTGGTCTGATTGCAGATGATAGTTGACACAGGGTTGACTCTAGAGATTCTGGAGTTGTTGTATGGAGAAGTTGGAAGCCCCTGGAAGATGTCCAGAGTGGAGCCTTGGGTGGCTCCTGGGATAATTATGCTGGGCCATGGAGAAATATGAGTTCTCTTGGCGAATTTAAGCGAAAAACCAATGAAGAATTAGAAAAATCAAATCATTGCATTTATTCATTTAATCACAATGGCAGAATTGAGATGATTCCATGATTTTGGATCTCTTGAGGTAATGGGATTACTTGCTGGAGCAGCCAAAAGCATCAACTTATTAGTTGATTGAGAGCAGCTCGCAGATCTGCTGGAAGGGCAGAAGAAGGAGGTGCTCAAATTATTTGAGAGATATTCGGAATTATTCACTCAGGATGATCACGCTTTGGGATGCGTGCAAGGCGTAATTCACAAAATTGACACCGGAGAAAAATTACCAATAAGAATGAGACTGATCTGAAGATCAAAAGCCACTGAAGCGGTAGTGGAAGATGAGATCAGTAAACTAGTAAGGCATGGGCTTCTAGTTTTGTTGTCAAGTCCCTGGGAAAGCCCATTTTTGATTGTAAAGAAAAAAGATGGATCAAATCGTGTATTGATTGACTATTGGAGGCTGAATAAAATTACAAAGAAGGATTCATATCCCCTACCAAGGATCGACAATGCACTAGACTGATTAGGAGAAGCAAAGTATTTCTCCACAATGGACCTAATCTTGGGATACTGGCAGATCGACTTGCTAGCAGAAGACCAGGAAAAATGTGCGATTATCACCGCACAGGGGTTATACCAGCTGACTAGGATGCCCCAGGTTCTTTGTAATGTGCCTGCAACGTTCCAAAGGGCCATGGACGCGGTATTAAGTGACCTGAAGTTGTTGTGCATCTTGGTATATCTGGATGATATAAACGTGTTCAGTAGGACGTTTACTGATCACCTTCAGCACTTGAGGAAGTGTTTAAGAGACTGTCCACGGCTAACCTGAAGATCAAGCCATGGAAGTGCCACTTCTTCAAGAAGGAGCTTGAATACCTGGGATTTGTGATCAAAGCAAATGGATTGCAGTCATAACCCTAGAAGATAGCAGCTATTGAACAGATAGCTGTGCTGAAGAGTGTCTGAGACATCCAAGTATTCCTTGGGATGGTCAGATACTATAGAAGTTTTATTTGGGACTTCTCCCAAATAGCTGAGCCCTTAATTTCATTTATTAAAATATATCCAAATTTTGATTGGGAGTTTATCATTCAAACCAATGCTTTGTTGATGGCAATCGGCACCATACTGAGCCAAGTAGATGAACTTGGGGATGAACATCCAGTGGCATATGTGAGCCGGACACTCTCTGCCACAGAGAGTAATTACACCATAACTGAGCATGAATGCCTTGCAGTCATTTACGCCTGTAAACAGTTTTGGGTGTATGTCCATGGAACGCACTTTAAGGTGGTGATGGACCACTCTTCGTTGCATTGGCTGCACAATCTGAGGGAACCTGAAGGACGACTGGCCTGATGGGCACTCAAACTTCAGGCTTATGATTATGAGATAGTCCACTGAGTGGGGGCTTCTCATCAGAACGTGGATGGCTTATCATGGTTACCAATGGTCCAGTTGGTATATCCGCAGGTGGATGAGCTATTCCAGAGAATGGTTGAAGGAAGAATTAAGGACGAGCCTCAAGAAATCCAAGGTGCGCTTTGAAAAGCAATGGAAAACACCGAGTCCATGGATGGACAAGTATTTAAGATGATAAACGGGAAATGGCTATTATTCCCAAAACTGTCAGAGAGAGCAGCAATCATTCTACCCACTCATAAGGTTGTAGGGCACGGAGGCCTGAGAAAAACAACTGACCATATTTGCTAGTATTATTACTGGGAATCAATTAATTATGATGTTGCAGACCATCTGGCTTGTTGCATGGAACGTCAACTGCATAAATCACACAAGAATACAACTGGATTTTGACTAGTCTGACCTGGATTTGCATGGCACACAGTGTCTATCAGTGTGATGGGACTGTTGGCAATGAATACAGGAGGATTGAAATACTTCATAGAGGCCATCAATCATCTGATGAGATGGGTCAAACCAAAATAATTAACCCAAGTTGATGCTACCAGTACTGCGAGATTCATCCTGAATCAAGTAGTATACTGGCATGGGTGTCCACAAGTTATACAGAGTGATAATAGGACCAACTTCACATCCCATGTGATCCTGAGGCTAAACAAAATAATGGGGATCTGGGGAGTTGTGTCAGTACCATATTGGCCTGAGATTAATGGACTGGTAGAACGGGTCAATGGGATGCTGGCCGCGACACTGAGGAAGCTATTCACAGGGAGAACTTCCTTGTGGGGAACATAACTAAGTTTGGTGACATTCGCTTACAACATCAGTCATCATACAGCGACAGGAAAGACGCCGTTTGAATTACTTTATGGGAGGAAGGCCACATTACCACCAATATTATATTTGGTAGTAGAACCTACATCAGGGATGAGTACTGAACAATACCTGAACTGACTGACAAGTATCCTGATTGATATGCAATTGCAAGCATTTGATACTACCTTAAAGAAAAGGATATGAGCGAAATTGACGGATGATAAAAACTGACCGCCAATAGAAGAATATCAAATAGGAGAAAGAGTTGCCTATTGCGATATGCATGGTTTTGGATGAAGAAACAAGTTGGATGTATTATGGTTGGGTCCATTCAAAGTAATCACCAAGATGGTGACTGATGCTTATTCCATCAAGAATCTCTTGGATGGAAGAGTAGTAAATCAAGTCCACGCTAAATATTTAAAGCGATGGATCAAAAAAAAAAAAAAAAGAGTTCCTGAAGGACCAATGAACCATTAAGTTGGTCATGTCCTGATGATTAGGTTAAGTCCGAAAAAAGGACCTCTGAACCAATCTAGATGGTTAAGTCTGAAAAAAGGACCTCTGAACCATAGAAAACTGGTAGGTTTAAGTGCCCAGGATCCAGTTTGGGGAAAAGATGGACCTCTGAACCAAAACAAGGTCAAGTCCCATAGGAAAAAAAAAATAAAAAATATTGGGAAAAAAATATAATATATATATATATAAAGCGTAGATAAAAATGCCAATATATTTTTATAAAATTTTTATTTTTATTGTCCTCAATGTGAGATGATTCCGCCTATGTCACCTCTTGGGGGAGGGAGGATGGATCGCAGTAGGGAGGAATAGCCCATCAAATAAATATGCAATCAGACACTTCAAGGGTGAGTCCTACTCAAACCACATTTGTTGAGCTGATACTGAGCCCTGAGAGAATGCGACTAAGGGAAGAGAAATAGATATGTCAGAAGATGCCAATCATGAAACCCCAGAGCGGGGTAGAAAACAGCAATAAAGGAAGAGGCAATCAGTGAATAACCCTGAGTAATCCTGATAAGGCACTGGCACCGAAAGAAATTGTCTTGAGTGCCTGCTGACGGGCCTCATCAAGAACACTGGACATGTGAGCCAGCAGTGAAGAAGGAATACTCAAGGGAGGTTGTCAAATTATACCCCCAATTAGCGCCACCAATGGAAGATAGTGATGGGAAGCTCTATAGAAGAGGTAGTCATGTAACAAATGGATTGCATCCTGTAAATGATGACTATGGGCTTTGTGGAAGCTGAAGCTGAACAACTGATGAAAGTCAGGCGAGGCTGGAAGCTTTGTCAACCAACTTCAAAGAACTTGGCTGGCAAAGTGGAGAGCATAAGTGGCAGTTTCTCGATCCAGAAGGTTTTCCAGATCTGAGGGATTCAGCACTAATGACAATGCCTTGGTGACTTGCGCTCAAAGTTCAGCATAGGGGAGCTCGGTATGAATGCTGTTCTTGATTGTAAGCTCAGAAACCAGCACCGCGGGTTGGTAAAATTGACTGAGTCAGAAGAGGAACTTGGGGAGTAAATCCAACCCAGCCAGGAATGAAAAAATATATAGAGCAGTCAGCATAACCTCCAGAGCATCAACGATGATGTTCAGAGCCTCAGTGAAAGGAGCCAAATCCAGAAGGGTTTTGAAGTCCAACTTGGGGATTGACTGCATGGGAAGAGTCATCCAAAAGTTATTTGAAATGATGGCACACCTGGTTTTGGTGGGATTGGATACTGTTTCTGGTAACTTGATGGAAGGACTAGCTGCTTGCACCAGGCTAGGTGTATGAGCCCTGGAAGGACCATAGAAGAGGGTCCGCCAAGCATCCCAACTCATTCGCTGGAAGAGGCGGAGGTCTGAATTTGATAGACTGTTAAGAAGCTGTTGGTAGCGAGATTCCAAGTTTGACATATGAGCAGGACTAGAGGAGGGATGTTGGACTGATATAGAAGTTGACATTATGCACCCTACAATCCATCAGGCTCCAATTTCTGGAAATTAATTTCATAGAATTAATGAAATAAGCTTTCCAAGGGAAGAATGACTTACAGCCAAGAGGTTATGAGCGAAATAACGAAGGTGAACATAAATAAGTATTCTTAATCAAGCTGCGAGACAAATATTGATGGCAAGAGTCTCCTGTCTAGGATGAGGAGAGAATCAGGAATTCTAGGACGCCAGACCGAGAAACCTGAATATGACAGTGGGTCATATACCCTGATGGGGGAAAAATTGGATCCCGGGAAAAAGATCATCTTGAGTAAATTGATCAGCCTGGCATGACAAGAGGTCATGGGGACCGCACTCTGAGTAGGCAGTAGCGAGGAGATAGAAGAGAAATGCCATATGCTGAAGGTCATCCAGAGCAGCGTTGAGTATTGATGAAGTACTCCGCTTGAACCAATGAAGTATTTGACCAGGTGTCCAAAGCGGTGTTTCCATGCCCAGTCCTTTTCTCACTGGAAATCTAGGCAAGAGGGGGGATGTGTTGGGATTTTTGCCCATATTCCCAGCCTGCTAGATTACCTGGTATTGCTAGGGGAAAAATTCCCTAAGGTGAAGTGAATTGGAAATCAGTTGACCCAAATTTCAGAGGAACTATGTTTAGGGGATTTTAGGATATTTGTCTGGTCATATCCATCGGGGATCAATCCAGATGAATACCTAATATCTCATCGGGTGGAGCGGCTGACGAAATAAGGGCATCTGATAGTAATTAAATATCAGGTGTACTGATTGGGATTGGTCAGGTTTCGTCACCAACTTATTGGGAATGTTTAATGAGTTGCAAGGCGAGTGATGCCGCCTGCAACTAGTGAATTGATTGGTTAATGAAGTGACCTGTCATAATGGGTAAAAAGTCCCATTATCTAAGCAGGTTGCTAGCCAATTATGGATGATTTGCTTAGATCGAGAGGAAAATGTTAAGGATACATTTCTGACTCTTTCCATTTTGAGGTCTCGAGGATGTCTAATGTCAGAATCCTAGTCAGGATGGGGAAGACCATTGCTGCCAAGATGAGGAAGGGTAATTTAATGGCAACAGCTGCCATTTCATCAAAGAGGTGTCAACTGAGGGTTAGCCAGCCAAATCCCCTATAAATTCCCTAGAATTCACTATAATAAAAAACACACACAATGATTGACACACATATATGGTCAGATAAGAACTAATAAAGAACATTATTAGTTTGACTGTAGATTTGGTAATAGTTAGACTATCAGCATCTAGCGTGAAGATTCCATCTCAAGGATATTATTGCAGAAGGCAATAATTGGTAGACTCTCAGAGAAGAGTAGAGATCCAAGCGGGGATCTAGAGACAAAGGGAACCACAGCTAAGGGTTTGCTGATGACTGTGTGTTGGGCCAAAGGAGACTGTCATCAAAGGATCTTAACTAAGATTGAGTGGACAGGATTATAGGGAACGAATCCCTAAGAGTGCAATATTCAGTATTATTGGAAATACGGCCAAAGCGTTGGGCCTGAAGATAATTCTAACTTGACTATGGATAATAGTTGTCATACTATTATTGGATTATATATATTCTTACAACGCGAGGTGCACGAGGAAACTGAACCTGTGCAGTAGAAAGATTACTAGGGTTGACCTCCGATAATCAACTCCTAAGAGTAAAATTTTTAAAGATAGCTAGTAAGACTAGAACAGTCCCATTATAAGCGGGTATCAAGAATACCGGGGCAGGTTAAGGCGTCCAAATGAAAGGGATTACTGTTACCAGAAATCTCTAATACATGATCAGCCAGCACAAATATTTGTACTCCAATATCAATTATAACTTGAGCTTTTGGAGGAATATTAATCAAATTGTTAGAATATAAAGGAATTCCTTAAGTGGCACAAGCTGAAGGAGGCGGAAAATAGTCCTAGGTCCCAAAATTTGGTATTCAAAACGAGAGATAGAAGTAGGATATTCCAATAAGCAAATGCTTCATTTGAGTTTACCTTTGCTATTGGGGACATCTTTTAATATTAAAGGTACTCAGTATCCAATTAAAAAATATTTGTCTAAGACTAATTATCGCATCAAAATCAATGAGAAATTTGGTTCCCAAAAGCGAGTCATAGCGATTATTTTCCACCATTTCTGCAGGGTCCTAAACATTAACTTTTCAAAGCGCATTGGAAGGGAAGAATAAAGTCCTATGGATGTAGTATATGAAGGACCAGAAGTTCCATAGTCTTGGGAATTATTTAAGCCCAGCGCCACTTTGATTTAGTTCATAAGCCTGGATGAGATCACATTTATAGGCGATCCCATGTCAATGATAGCTAAAACTTTTGCTTTGTGTACGATGACTTACACCTGGGTCACATCAGTGCCAAAGTGCGAGATTGAAAATACTGAAGGACTAGATGTTTAAATTGAATTAGAAGATAAAATGTGAACGTAAGAAGAAATAGTATCTTTGTTGGTTAAATCATCAGGGATATCATGTTCTCCAGGAGCAGATATCACATAACAGTCTTTATGAGTATTAAAAGATTGCGATTGAGGCACAGGAGGTATATGTTAACAGAAAGCCTCTTGCCCTATGCTGACTCCTCCTTTTTCTACTCTTCAGCTTGTTTCTTCCAACATTGAGTTTCCATATGACCCACTAGACCGCAATAGCCTCAAGGATCCTTCTTAGGTTTAGGTTTGGGTCTGGCGCCATTGCATGGATATAGGAATGTGGGTTATTAGCAGAGGTTGTGTGCACCACACCATTAGGAATCTTCATCAACTCCTCTTTGATGTCAAGAATAGATCTGAAATTTCTTTTAAGTGATTTTAAATTTAGTAACAACTGAGTACGAGAATCAAATGCACTCATCACAGCCAAAATGGCATTATCTATGGTGATACAATCACAAGTACCAAGAGTCTGGGCCTCATGATAAAATCTCTTAGTGAAATCTTATATTGAATCTACTCGCTTGACTTGGATGCTTATAAAGGCTTACCTTTGATTAGAAAGGATTTGATAACTTCTGAACTCCTTAACAAGGGCGGTTTTCACTTGAGCCCATGTGTTGCAAACCTTAAGGTGAGGAACCATGATTTCTTGAGCAAACCGGCTTAGACAAGAAGAAATATGCCAAACTTTCTGTTGATCAGTCGCCCCATCCATTGCTCACTCATAGACAAATATAAAAGAATGAATGCTACATTCACCCATCTCAAACTTATACTTAAAGGTAGGTTTAAAAGCGATGGGATCATTGCTTAAGACATGTACGCCAGATTCCATTACTGGATCAGTTTTGGAGGTTTCAGAATCAGGGATATGGGCTTGAGTATTAATTTGGTCAACTTGTTGTCATAAATGGTTGAGATCATCCTGTAAATTTTGGACCCATTGTGTAAGATGGCCATTTTCAGGCGATTGATTTAAGTTAGAAACCACAGAGAGCATCTCTTTTTGATTATTCTTGAGTACTCCATATTTGGCAGTTAACTGATCAATGAAAGCTGTCAACATTGCAAAATGAGTTTCTTATGTAGACTGGTTAGTATCACATAGACAATGAGCATTATGAACACGATCCAATAAGTTAGTTAGTGAATAATTTTGGGTTAATGAGAAGGCCTTCTAAAGATAAGAAACATCCTTGAGCTATGGCTCGGATTTGGTTTTCTAACGCCTGCACTCTTGTTACCAGTAGAGTTGGACATTCAGAATCATGAACTGAAAGCGTTGAGCTGGGGGACCTGGAGGTCCTGAGGGTCCTTACAAATCATCGCGACCTTCAGACTCAGGGGGCCCTTTTGACCCACAGGGCCTTAAGGACATCGTTCACCAGGGGTCCCGTCATCAAAGGAGAACTAAGTGGTCCCGGAGGTCCAGGAGGTCCAACTTGACTGTGTCCACCTTCTCAAATAGTATCCACAATTTGTACAAGTTGTTGAAGTAGCCTATTGAGCTCAACAAAGCGTTCCTCATGTTGGTCCCGCAATTGTCCCAGGTATTTAGTAATCTCATCTTCAATAGTAGTGATCCAGTGGTGAATAGGATTAGCAATATCATTGAACTGTTGAGATAATTCTTGGACA
Organism: Massospora cicadina; assembly: GCA_022478985.1. NCBI lineage: Eukaryota > Fungi > Entomophthoromycota > Entomophthoromycetes > Entomophthorales > Entomophthoraceae > Massospora > Massospora cicadina. The sequence continues at coordinate 8,253 of JAKSZP010019325.1, read as the reverse complement.
ATGTAACCCACAACTCCATTGTCAATTCTCACCAAATGGTTATGTAGATTTTGGTTTCCCTCCTATTATTGAGTATGGCTTCACGATTATCCCAGCCAATGTTAGAAGCAGTCTCATATAATGAGGATAGCTGAGAATGAATTGTTGCGCCAGGATCAACTGGCGTTGGATCTCAAGATGATGTAACCCCAAAATCTGGAGTACGTGATGGATGGCGGGATGCACGTACTGCTGAAGATACTGCTATATTCTAGCCAAACCAACTTTGGTATGTTGTAAAACTGCTCTGTTATATAAGTCCATCATATTAGCTGCAACCTTAGATTCTCAGTCTCAGTTTGGATAGGCACCGGTCTGAATAGCCACCCTTATTAAGCTCTTGACCGCTTCTTCCACATCTTCATATTGAAATTGATAATCATTCTGGTCAGGGACCTCTATGGCCAAATCCATAGATGCTCAAAATTGAAGATCAATGATATTAGTGGAAGGCATTTTCTGCCTGTTGGAGTTTACCATCGGGTGATACTCATTGTTTCCTCATAGGAGGGCTTTCTTTGATAGACGTATTCATCAATGTGAAAATATGTTTTAGCCAGGTAGCCTCAGAAGCAGACCTGCCAGGGAGCACCAGTATTGGAATTTCGTGAAAAATTGTGATATTCAGGCACTATGAAGGCTACAAAATTATTAGTTTTGTGGCTCTAGCAAAGGTGAAAGCAAGGCAACGAAGTTATTTGTTTCATTGCAATAATAAATTATAATTGGAATACAGAACTCAGTTATTAATTGACCAAAATCGAGCTACATAAGACAAAAATAGTGATACTTTATTAATTATAAATGAGGGATATATATAAGGGTAGATTTGGTAGTTCTTCGTGAGGATTTTCGTGCTTCAACTAAGGTAAGATCTTTTCTAATGAGGACCAATATTGCTGATTATTATTTACTATACTTGTAATGGTTAGATCTGATAAGGTTCTTATTATATGGGATCAACCTTCTTGTGGAGGGCTTAGCCCCTTTGGATTGCTTAGCCACTTCAGATTACTTAGCCTCATCCTTCAGAGGAGTTTGATAACTCTGAAGGGTTGATCATTTGTCTATCCAAGAATCGGATAACTCTGATGGGGTTTTAAGAACTTATTATACTGAGACACCAAATCTTGATCTTGATTATAATTGGTCTTTGCAATTGAATCTCCAACACTCTGCCTCATGAGAGTCATCTACCATGATAAGCTCAGGCGACGTGGTCATAAAACATTTAAATGGAGACAACAGGGATACCTGGAACACTTTGTGCTTTTTCCAGTTAGAGGGAGCTTAATACAGAAGGCACAATTACTATGGTTCTTCAACACCTCAAAGGGCCCAGAGAGTTTGCATGCTATTTTATGGAAAGGAACCTTCATTTTAGGTGATATGTGTTCAACTTTACCAATGATCCTTCCTTAATCTCATGGCTTAGGCAGCGTTTTCAGTGTTCAAATTTCTTGTAATCATCCACTGCCTTGAGCAGGTGCTCACATATGAGATTGTAGTTTTATGTATCTGATTCAGTAGTTCCTCTGTAACAGGAACAGTAGAAGTGAGACGAGTTCCAATGTGAAATGAGGGGTTGTAACCTAAATTGGCCTCAAAAGGGGAAAGGCTGGTGGAAACATAGAGCTTTATTATACGCAAAATGCGCCAGGGGAAGGTCAATGCTCATGTGTCATGACTTGCAGAAGCATAACAGCGGAAAATATCAACAAGGTTTAGTTCACCCTCTAATTCTGACCATCTTACTGGGGTTGATAAGCGGTAAACCTGCAAGGTTTGATCTGGAGGAGGTCAAGGAGGCACTCCAAAATTTATTAGAAATTGGGGGCCGCGGTCACTCACTATTTCCCTAGGGAGCTCAAACATGGAGAATACATTAATCACAAACAATCCCACCATCTCTTCAAACGTGATGTTGGTTGCAGGGGATGAAGACTGCAAACTTGGTGAAGCGATCAACCAATACCATGATTGCGTCATACCCTTTGAAGAGTGGAAACTCTACAATAAGATCTACGGATACAGAGGCCAAGGGCCCTCTGCTTAATGCAAAGGGTTCAAGAGGCACATTTTCCCTAATCTATCATATTTGTATTGTACACACACTATGCAATGGGAAATTCATGCAGGTATCTCCTTGAAAAATTCTGGCCAGTTATAGGTTCTTTTAACCAGTTCCCCCACTTTTTGGACCCAGGATGTCTCACAGTTGGGGGCTCATGATGCTCTTAAATAACCTATTCAATAAAGGTGGGAGAAAGTCAAAGTTGGTCTCTTAAGAAGACTACCCTATCCTTAAGGGCATAGTGGGTACGCTTATGAGCTTTAGATTCCATGGCCTCATTTAAGGTAATCTCTTATGGTGAGGTCAACTGAGCAGCGAGTATCAGATAAGGGGGCATATGATGACAAACTGTCAGAGGAGACAATAATGGGGATCCAGCGTCAAGATTTGGGAGGCAGGGACAAGGGTAGTGAGGTCAGAAAGCTCGTATATACTGGGATTCATGGCCATATTTTTTACTCATAATGTCTGGCAAGACATTCAAGTCTTTTACAATTTCATACTTAAAATTAAAAATTGTATAGATCGCAGTATGTGAGAGCCTAATGGTGAGAACACTTCCGGGGTTTTCTACAATACATCTGGTACTAGTGGTCTGTGCGCACAGTAATCACATGCTGAGTTTCTTGGAGGAGGCAGCACCAGTGATTTAGTGACCAAACACAGCCTCCAGCTCCTTGTCATATATTGCCCAAGAATGCTTAATGGCAGAGAACTTCTAAGAGAAGTATGCAACAGGATGCTCAACCCCATCATGCTCTTGTAGGAGCACAGCGCCTATGGCAACTGAAGATTCATCACAGCCACAATGAAGGTCTTGGAAGAGTCAGAATTCTGAGGACTGATGAGGAAAGTTTAGCCACATTGATGGATTCAAACGCCTGTTGGCATTCTGGTGTCCATTTAAAGGGTTTTTTATTGCCAGTCAGCGAATGCAGGTAAACTGCTAGTTGAGCAAGAGCGGGGAGAACTCCTTGAGGAAGATTACTGTCCCTAGGAAGCTCCAGAATTTGCTTCTGAAATGTTGGGGTTGTCCAAGACTGAATGACTTCTAACTTGCATGGGGATACTGCATACTCATGCTTTTAGCTATGTTTCCTAAGAAGGTCACTTCCTCATGAAAGAATTCGCATTTGGAGGGCTTTAAAAAGAGACCATCCTTGTGGATAGCAGCCATGACTGCTTCCAGATCTTTGATATGTTTCTCATTAGCGGGTGAATGAGCTAAGATGTTGTCAATATAATCAACCGCGCAAAAGAAGCGCAGATCACCTGGGACATCATCTAGGAGGCTCTAGAAGGTTGCTAATGCATCTTTTAACTTAAATGGCATCAATTTGAATTAGAATATTACATAATTTATGCGTATGGCAATGAGCCACTTCTGTCCCTCCTTTAATCTTATTTGATTGAAGGCATTTACCAAATTAGGCTAGAGAAAACTAGAGACTTTGCAATGTGACTGAGCTATTGAAAGTTCTAATGGGGCGATAGGAGTCTGGAACTGTCACATTACTGACATGGCCATAATCAACGCATGACCGCAGGGTTCCATCTGCATTCTGCGCAAAGACAACAGAGGAAGCGGTTGAAAAGGTCTTTTTCACAATCCAACCTTTAGCCAGCATATCTCCCAGACATTCATTTAATGCCTTGTCCTCTTCCTCGGTGTGATGGTATAATGGGCAATTTATCTTGACAACATGTATTATCAGTTGAAATATAGATCATACCTGAATGAATTAAGAGCCTAGTAACTAGGCTCATGTCAAATACTTTCTTGTATGGGTCAAGGAAGGATGGGAAGTCCAGAGGAAGATCTTCAGAGAAATAACAGGAGATAGTATAGAGCTCAGAAGGTCTTAAGAGCAAGGGTATCAATTTAGTGGGAATTCCCCACTGAGCTCATTATTGGTGAAGGAGAGTGAGTCTCTACCCAACTTGATAATGAATTTTTTATGACGCAACCAATTTACACTAAGGATGACTGAGTATAATAATACTTGAGCACCTGAGATATGATCACAAAATCATAAAAACGCACAAAGAACTGTACTGGTTGATGCACAGCATGACACTTCATAAATTGAGAGGATGATCCCAAAATTGGAAGGCCCACATCAGTGTCTAGATCTAATGCTTGTGTAATTATGAGATCCATAAAATTTCCATCTGCCACTATATCTAAGAGCGCCTGAACAGTGACCTTGCTTGTCCCAGAACAAATGATAGGAAAGGTGAAGTAATTTTGATACTCATGGGTGGAAGCTGAAAGTGAAAGGGATGTAGAAAAAGAAGCCAGAGTGAGAAGTGGCCGCTTAATAACTGACAAGCCCTGATGAGAGGACCGGTTAGGATTAAACGTGATCTAACACGTTTCAAAAAAAGAAAATTGGATTATAAGATAATTTAGGTGGGAATTCTTTATATCTGGTAGGTGAACGCCTCGCCTAACCCAGAGAGAAAGGTAAAGAGAGTCATCAAATCAGCTAAGAAAAAATAGACCAGGCTGCAGACTTGGGTTCCTTATGAACCATGAAAAGCACCCAGAATGCCAGGGGCACAACCATTCAAATGACTACTGATTGAGGATCTAGAAGAAACGTGAAGGAAATACACGTTCAAGAACATACCAAAGGCCCTTACAAACATACCAAGAGTAGTTGTGAGGGCAACTGCAGGTCTATCTTGGTCAGCCTTAGAGGGAAAGGGGGGCTGAGAGGTCTCATTATCTCTGGTATTAGCGGTTGTGAGCCATTGGCAGGGTCAGCAGTGAGAGCAGAAACTTCAGAAAGAAGGTAATCTACATGGCGTGAAAGTCTTGTTAACCTCAAGTGGTGTTTATTATCTTAGATGCTGACAAGGGTAGTGCTCAGGCCTGGGAGGAGATTTGTAGGCAACAGGGGGAGGACAAGTTAGGGGTGCCTACTGTAATAGATATTTTTGGAAAAGTAAGCACAGAATAAAATTTTCAATTATGGTTAGAGAATAAAGTTTGATTTTATTTATGTTAATTTTAAAAACAAACAGCACAGATCCACCAGCTGGCAAACCTTTTTTGTATGCTTTGGGATGTTCAATTATAATTTTTCGCACCCAAATTAGTGTTAACTTCTTTCTAATAAGGCCGCAATGGTTGTTTCAACTCCAGATTTTTATAGTCAAAATTAATTTTAGAGAAATTTGGGCCAAGCGACTATAATTTTGATTCAAAGTTAAACGGCCCAAAAACGAAAAGAGGTGGAGTGGAGGCCTGACTTTTTATTTTTAATGGAGTCAAGCTCAAAATGGTGCCAACCCACAAAAACAAGGATTGGCGTTGAGGACAATCTTGGAGTTGGTGGCATTTGGGAGAGGTGAGGCTGGTATGGCTGTCAAGGCTTGGTACTTGGTTTTTCCTCGCTTCAACAATCAAACCTGTCTCAGGACTTTTTTTGTGGGAGGGTCTCTCTGGGCAGGTAAAATTGGGATGAGTGGTAGGTGACTCCTCAGCTGATGGCAACTTAGGGCTGGGTTTGCGTGGGGGTGGGGTGGCCTGGGCCTTACATCCCTGCTCCTGAAGTCAAGAAATCTCTCAAAACATGAGGGAAATTTTTTTGAGGTAAGTCTGACTCAGGAGCAGGTCTGCAGTGGTGCATGGCAAACTTTCCCCCTTTGTAGGGAGGGTCAGACCCAGTGCTCATCTACGGTGTGAGCCAGTTCCCCTTCAGAGAAAGGGAGGGCTCAAGGCTGCCGATTTCTCTTTTCCAAAAAAGGAAAACCTCCCAATTCAACTTTAGGAGCACTGAATAAAAATTACAGAGAGCACCCAGGATGTTGGCCGGTTTATTATGTCAGGGCTGCAGCTAATTTGGAGAAGAATGTCAATCTTGAGGGGGTTTGACAGTGCCCAGTTGGTAGGACAGAATTCCATAGGCTCAGCTTCTCTAGTGACTTTTAAGTGAGGTTCCCTAAAGATAATTTGAGGGACTTTCTGTTTAAAAACATACCAAAGGCCCCTAAACAAGCCAGAAGGCTGTAGTAGGGGCAACCTCAGGTCTTACTGAGGCAACCTCCAAGGGTGGAAGAGGCAGGGAGGGTGATAACCCCTCCAAGGATCGCTGCTGTTTATTTATATCTTCAAATTGGGCGGATTGTTCAAAAAATATTGCAATATGGATCATGACCAAAACGGCGCATATTGTACCCAAAAGGGGGTGGATCGAGTTAAAAAAATTGATATTGGCCTCCATGGCATGCATGGCAGATTGGAAATGATAGTTGCGGAGTAAATATTTGACTATCTCATGGAGGGTGGGGAGAGATAACAGATCCACAGATCAGGACATCTGCTCAGCAGTTCTTAAAATTGTTTTGTGCATGGCGAGTGCATCTCTAGAGAATTTGGCAAAAATCAATGAAGCGGCATAAAGGTAAATCCGTGACAAAGGGTTCAACACAAAATTACTGTTGTTAAGTAAATTTGATGGTATGAAAGCTAAAGAATAAACCAGAAACCTACCTAATGAGGCGGTTGCCTATATAGTGGAAGGGGGATAGGGTAGTGTGGAAGTTTGAAATGACTTAGCATTTTGCTGGACACCCTAAATGTCATCCTAGATTTTTTGCAATATAGTTGGGGGAAGGTATTGGAGGTCTCAGATGGCATCATAGAAGATCTGGCTGCATATCTGGCAGATTGAGTATGAATCAAGCAAAACACTACCAAACTTGGATATATTTTGCCAGATGGGTAATTCATTAATACCAGTTCTGCTGAGATCCATCCTATTAATTTTGCAGACTTGTATAAATTTCCATAGTAAATTCGTGATCTGCGGGTTTAATCCATAATCTAACCATTAAAATAGACCCATTTGACTTAATATGCGGATTTGGACTTATATACAAATTTGAGAGGGGTGGTGCAATTTCTTGAATATTTTCAGTGACCAGGTCACGCCTGGTGTGGGCCTGAGGGTCCTGCTGGAGGGTCCTTATCAAGATTATATGACATAATTGTGGGCACTGACTGTAGGAACAAGTCTGGTCGTGAGGAGGCCAAAAAGGTTAAGTTGGTAGGCCTCCCTGACCTTAATCATACCCTGGACCAACGCTGGTTACAGGAAAGATATGCCAAGTTGGTCCTGGGGATGCGCGTGATGCTCAGCCCTGAGTTACATCAAGGGCAATAAAATGAACCAGCTTTGCTACTAATTAGGACAGTTCATTATAGTTGTCTGGAGAATGGGGTTTTAAAACCCGTTTAATTTACAATATTACTAAATTGGGAAGGAATAGGTAAAATTAATAACCCAATTTCATATTATCTCAAGCTACTGTACCATGCCAGATGGTAGTGTGTGCTTATTGGTTCGTTTAGGCTTAGTACTGCTCCCCTCAAATTGATGATTTTCCACCCTTTGCTTAATAATGATTTCTCAAGACTAACTTTCCTTGTTTGTCAACTTGTTTAATAAAGAACCCCATTAATTTTATGTTTTTGTATGGTCCCTTAGGCCAACCTGTGCGTGGGCCACTTCAATGAGGTCTTAAACAAGAAAGGACATTTTATCTTGACAAAATTACCGACAGAATCTGGTGCACAACTGAACCATCCTGATCCCCTCTAAATTGAGGCACCCAAGCATCTTGACACCAATCTGAACTTGGTCTAGACTCTTCCTTAGGGTCAACCAAGTTCTGGTAATTATTGGGTATCTAGTTATTTACTTTGTGTTGTACACCCCGACCTTGGGTTCCCTGTGCTCTAGCATTTTCTGCAGTGCTTTGTTTCCAATACTACTAGCGATTTGTTCCCTTGTGGTGTGGCTATGTATCACGCAACACCTTGCTGGGAATGAGAGAGTTACAGACACTCTCTTAACAGTACCAAGCTGTACCACCTTTCTGCACACCCCCTAATCATTTTTACAAGGACAAAAGAGTAAATGGGGACAGAGAGGGAGGTTCTTGAGGAGCCAAGATAGTAACCCACTGTCATCTACTACGTGAGCTAGGTCACTGATCCTAGTGAGGGGCCTACTGGGGGCTTGGGCCCCTTCCTTCTTCTATGTGGATTTTGCTTGTAATCCAGCTGGAGGGGCGGGTCATCTGGATTTACAAGGAAGGCCAGGAGTGCCTTATGGCATTTTATTCCA
>JAKSZP010019324.1:0-19589 GCA_022478985.1 Massospora cicadina | reverse complement strand
TATCTCGTGGATGGGGCGCCAGAGTGGGAGGTGGAAGAAATAATTGCCTCCCGCCACATTTAAAGAAGACTCGAGTACCTGGTATCCTGGAAGGGCTTTGATGCTGCAGAGAACAGTTGGGTTCTAGTGCGCGACTGTGTGCATGCCCAAGATCTGATTGACGCCTTCCACCAGCGTTTCCCCCAGGCTGCTGGATCCCAACCTAAACTTACCGTTGCCGCCATGAAGTTGTCCCCTGCCCACAAGAACTTTTCCCTAGCGTAAGCCCCTGGAGGGGGGGGTTGAGCCCCATTGGGAGGAGAGGGTAATGTCATGTTCACATGACATAATAGTGGGGACCAACCCTAAAGATAAGGCTGGGCGCCAGGAGACCCAGATGGTGAAGCTGCAGGCCCTTCCTAACTTGAGGCACACCCTGAACCAACGCTGGGTTCAGGCAAAATATGCCCAGGTTGGGACTAGTGGTGTGCCAAATGCCCAAACCTGATGTCAAGCCAGGCTTTAAAACAAACAATATACCAAATAAATGAGGACAGTTCAATTCAGTTTGTTGAGGAGTGGGGTTTTGAAACCCATTCCATTTTTGAAATAATGTGCTCAGGTCGAATCCAACTTCAATCAATCACTTGAGTGAAGTCAGTTTCAGCCTATTCAACCAACTCAAATGGCAGTGTTGCCCTATTGGTGAGTTGGTGCGTGGGCCCACTCTGGCATAGCCCCTATTCCCCCGTTTGAGCTTAAATACGTTTTCCCTAACCAATGTTCCTTGTTGGCCAACTTCTCAAATAAACCTTTTCCCCATTTATGTTATTTTAAATTTTATGATATTCTGAACGCTCCTGTGCGTGAACCTCTTTAAGAAGGTCTCACGCTCCATTACCCTTGCCATTGCAAGTACCTTGCAGCTCTCCCCTTGTGCACCGTTTTTTCGCCCAGGTTTTCTTCAACCTGGGCCGCTTGGCCCTTTTCAATATGTGCGCCGCGTCGCCTTTACTAAGGTTTTTATTATAAAATTCTCATTTTTATGCCTAAGTTGTTATTGCTTCAGCACCCTCTGCTGGGCTCTAATCACTTTGGCACTAACAGCTGGTTCCCTGGCGTTGGCCTGGTGCACCGCGCACTGCCACGCCTGGATCAGGAGAGTTATAGACACTCTCCTTACAGAGAAGGTAGAGATCAGCTGAGATAAATCTATTTTTAAGAAGGATGTTGGGTGAAATATATATGTTTCTTACCGCATGGTTTTATCATAGCTGCAGTGGCCCAATCATCTAGTGTTAAAACAAATCACCTAAGAAAATTTTCATGAGCTCTGATAGGTCAGTTCGCCCTTTTAACAATGCCGTGATGCCACACACCTATAACAAATATAATACATATTTCATTATCAGCCTTCAAAAATCCCAAATACTGGGAAAAAACCTTCTAATAAATAATCGTTTATCAGACCCAAGAAACTAATTGGAAATAAGTATTTAAAATTATTTGATAGTTTTGTAGATTGTAAGTGCGGCCAAATATTTTGGCATTTTAAAAAGTTTAATATATTGTTGATATCCTGATGAATTGGCACCTAAGAGCAACTATCTACCAGGATTCCAACAAAGTGGTGCTCACTATATGGACAATTTGTACAACATAAGATTAACTGCAATTAAAATGAAGGAAGCCACTGCTGCTAGCGTCACTGGATGGTTGAGAAATGGATATGGTTCAGAAGTTGACGAAATGGATAGCCATCAACCATCTCTTTTGAATAGTAACAGTTTGAACGTACTATTATACCAGAGTCCTGGCGGCTTACCTGACCATGCCTGAAGTAGTGAGGGACCTAACGCATAGGATACTGAACCTGGATACATTGCTTCTCATGAAAGGGGCTCTTCTGTGAATGACCGTCTGATATAACTCTATGAGACTCAAACCCTTCCAGACACCTACAGTCATCTTACCAACTTAACTACCTATGTCTGTAAGTTCACCCCATCCTGCCATGTTCAATATAATTTACTTGTTAGGTGTACATCATGAGGAACTACACCGCCACTTAGAAAAACATAATGCCTTAAGCCTAGCTTATTACAGCCTTTACAATTTAGCCTCTGATCATATTGGTAAAGCAAAATCTGGCGTGAAAGCAAATTGCAAATTCATTATTTAGTTACATAAGCAGCTTACTATCATGGACACTGGTGTAGTAAAATACGTGGAAGAGGCCAAGATCTTCCATAATGAGTTGGTTGTGTCTGCGGCCAAAACTCACTATTTACATGAGGATTTTACTAAGGAGATTGAAAAGCACTAAGGGCAAACCCACCGCAACTCTTATCTCACACGACTACCACCCAAACTGGGATGAATAACGTGTAACCAATGTAGAGCAACAACTGGACCAAGCCTTATCCTGCATTGAGAAGCTTGAAAGATGTCCTTTGAAAGAACCCTCTAGACCTACCCCTGCTTAGAGGCCAAGGCTGCACGGCTGGAAAAAGAGTTGCAGCTCAAGGCCACCCTTGAGAATACCAAGTACTTAGATCAACGGGTTAGTGGTTGTGAAAAGGAATCCCAGGGGGTCCAGACCTCCCTGGGTGGACCTGAATTTCTTAAAGATGTGTACTCGCGGTTGAAGCAGGTTGAGCGTAGTTATTAACAGGTCCAGGTTGATTTATGTGCCAAATGCCCTCACCCACCTGGATATGAGGGGTGTAAGCAAATGAAAGTTGAGCTTAAAAGCGTGTTGTGGTGGTGGAAGTTGACCAACAAACGTAAGTTCTTTTGTGTCTAAACACCGTATTAAAGTTAAGGAGATTGAGAACCAGGTAGATGAACTTGGAACTCACAAGATAAAAGTGGAAGCTAGATTGGCTCTCTGTAAATCCGCCTCCCAATAGCCCTCTGCAACCATGACAGCCAGGCTTGACGCTATCTAGGAGCAGATTAATCGGCTATCTTGTTCTTTTGATCAGTTGGCTTCACTCAAACAACAGGACATGATGTTCCAGCTGTCCATGCCCTCACTGGGAGTTACTTTGTCCCAATTAAACCAACGTTCAAGGATAAGTTGATTCCTGGATAAGATAGAATTACTTTGTTTCTATATGTTTATGAATCGGTCATGGAAGGGGCGAATAAGCACCAGAAGGTCAATCAAATCCTCTCTTGTTTAAAATGCATGGCCCAAGAAGTGATGGTGCCTCATATGGATACTCTCAGAACTTGGGTGGAGATTAAGGAAGCTCTGATTGATGAGTTTGACTCAAAACAGAGCTTAAGCATGAAAAATCAGGCCTTCATGTGCATTAGCATAAGAAAAGAAGAGTCAGTTGCCGCCTTTGATGAACATTTCTACGTTGAAACACAGATGCTGTTAACGTCTAAGATGTTAACTCTTGATGACTCTGTTTCTGCCATCCTGACTGGGTTGGCATCTCATCCCCCTGGCGATACGCATCACCTCAGTGAAGCACTACTTCAAAACATTCATGATATCAAAGAGATTCTTCTAGATGCCGCTGACTTCCACAAGCTGGAGGGCCCTCGTGGAGTTGGGCCCAGACCCCAAGTTCTAGCTATTGAGGATCAGAAGTCAAAACCCCAAGTCCTAGTTATTGAGGATCAAAAGGCCACCTTACCGAGTTCTAGCTATTGGATATCAAAAGCCAAAGCCCAAGCAAACAGAACGTCACAAGTGCACCTACTGCAACAAGGTAGGGCACTATGATACTGCATGCTGGAAGAAGTGAGATGATAACAAAGAGCAGGTAAAAGAGATGTCAGTATAGGGACAGGTACCCCTATTGCTGACAAATCTAATGTTCCTGAGTCCCCTATTTTGATTGTTAAATTGGACTTTATTACTAATCCCCGGTGATGACACTGAAGGGGGTACTGAAGATGTTGGATACTATAATTTAGGAGCACCCACTGAAGTTGAGGTTCCTGATCAGTTGAACGCTGGTGGGGTAAATGATGCCACCATACCTGAGTAGACCTACCTTCGCCAAGTTCTAGGGTGTCCTGATGTTAGCAATACTGCCAGTGACGCAGAACAGCTCCTGGGCTGGTAGATTCGACCTCTCAAGAAAGTTCATACCTTGAAATTCATCCTGGAGAGATATCCTGAGACATCTCACAAGCTGACCTCCACTTTCCGACTTAAGGAGGCCATAGTTCTTTTTCTTAACTTTGGTGGAGCCCTAACCAAGGTATAAGTCGTCATTCATAAAGTCTGGGTCATGGCCATCTTGGACACAGGATCTCCAGTAAATGTTATCTCCTTTAAGCCTATTGAAAATATTAAGCTGGAGCATGACTTGGAGTACACCTAAGAGTTCGAAACCGTGAGTCCTAGTAAACGTACACTATCAGGGCTTACTCTTCCCTCCCCATTCAAATCAGAGAGCTTATATTATCAGCTCCCGCAGTGGCTTTAAAACAATACTTTATGATATGCTCATAGGTACTCAGTTCATGCTCAAATATAAAGTAATCATCAACATGAAGCAAGGGTTTCTCTCCTTGCTCAACTATGAGGTTCCTTAAGCTTTATCCAATAAAGATCCTGGTAGGAACGAATATTCTTGCCTGGTTGAGTACCCCTTTTCTGCTTTGACTTTGCATTATACAACCTCTGGGCAAAGTACAAAGAAATTGCCTGATTCAGTGGATTCTTTGGTGGGTATTTCCTTTTACATCCAGAATAAGTGTTAATTAAGCCTGGTGAACAACGATTGATTGACACCAAGATTATGTTACAAATCCCCATAACTGCTTACTGAACATAATGAGATTGATGGAGTTAGCCCTCTGGAGCCTCAGGTATTACCTTGGATACTAGATCTAGCCTACCAGAGGCCTATTACTATTCTGTTGGGGAACCTCACCGGAAAGGACATGGTTATAAGAAAACACCAGGAGATTGACAGATGCTTATTAATCCCTGTGGAGGAAATTGATCAAATTCACTCCATTGGCTCTACCTTAGATATGGGCCTGCCAACGGATAACCTGTTATGAGCCTTACCCAATGTACATATCTTGGATGAGCTGGCCCCATATGAACTTTGACAAAGTTTACCTTTTATTGAAAGGATCTAGCGACATATTCTCAAAGTCAAGTACTGACTATAGCCACATGAAGGGCTGGAGTCACTCCATTGATGTTAGTGATGCCAGTCCTATCCGATCTAAACCTAAACATAAATCAATAGTCAAAGAGCAACAAATGAGGACAGAGCTCAAGCAGTTACTAGACGCTGGATTACTAGTACCTTCCCAAAGCCCTTGTGCGTCTTCTCTCTCACTTTATAAAAAAGAAGAATGGAGGTCATCAGGTAGTCATGGACTACCACAAACTAGACAACCTCATGAAAAAGGATAGTTATCCTATCTCAATTATTAATGATGCTCTTGCATAACTCTCTGGTTCAAAATTCTTTTCTGCCATGGACTTGGCTAGTGGCTATTGGCAAATGGACCTTCCCCCCTGAAGATCATGAGAAATGTGCTCTCATTTGCAATGATGGTCTCTTCCAGCCCACCCAATTACCTCAAGGGTTTTGCAACGCACCTGCAACTTTCCAGAATGCTATGAATCACATATTACAGGATCTCAAGTTAAGTTTTGTCATAGTCTACCTCAATGATATTATGGTGCTTTCTAAGTCCTTTAATGAACATCTTACTCACTTGAAGGAAGTTTCAACGCCTAAGTGAGTCTAACATTATGTTGAAACTCTCCAAGTGCTTTTTTTTCCAGAAAAAAAAGATCTCTTTGGATATACTAGACTCAAGATGGAATCCAACCATTATAAGATTTTGTTGAAGAAATATAAAAAATGCCACCACCTAAAAACTACGAGATATACAGGCGTTCCTGGGAATGATGGAGTAATACCATCAGTTCATCCCTTAGTTTGCTCAACTAAGTGAACCCCTCATTCGCCTGCTAACTAATAACACCCCTTTCCACTGAGGTGCTGAACAAAAGGCCGCTTTTAAAACTTTGAAGCTATTTCACAAGAAAGTCCCATCCTGTGACACCCAGATTATGGTAAATAATTTATCTTGTTTACTGGTGCCTCGGATTATGCCATTGGTTTTATCTTGGCTCAATTGGATGAATAAGGTGTAGACTATCTGGTATTATACTTCAGCAAGGTGCTCGTAAAATCCGAGAGCAACTATAGCATCACTGAAAAAAGTGCCTGGCTGTTCTACTGGCTGTTAAACAATACCGCCCTTTTATTTATGGAACTATCTTCACTATGATTACTGACCACGCCTTCCTGAGATGTTTACAAAAAATGAAGGATCCTACGGGACGTCTAGCTCATTGGGCTTTGAAGTATCTGCATTATGACATGATTAAACACCGCGCTTGAACCTGCCATATGAATGTTGATGTGTTGACTTAGTTGCCTGTCCTTCACTGAGATAATAGTGAAGCAAAGAGATTGCATGTTCTCTTGATGACCCCTGATGCGTGGGATGATGAGTATGAGCCTATACAGAAAATGTTAGCTTAGCACCCCCAAAACACCAATGTGGTGAGTGGGGAGTTGTATAAACAAGCGGGGGCAAAGTGGTTGCTCTATCTCCGACTTTCAGAAATTGTACCTGCTGTCCTGGAGGCTCACTCTACCCTAGGCCATGGCAGAGTGAGTAAAACCTATTAGTGGATTAGGGATCGGTACTATTGTGAAGGAATCATAAAATCCATCATTGGAGTCTTGGGTGACTGCCTAATTGTAAGAAGCAAAACAGTTTCAATGCTAGACAACAATATCAACCTACTACCCCTCAACAACCATTCCTTACCATAAGTTTAGATGTGGTAGGACCCCTCCCCCAGATTACCAGTAAAATAGATATATCTTAGTAGGAATTGACCACTTAACCAAGTGGATAAAGCCGTGGCTCTTAGAGCCAAACTGCTAAAGCCTCTGAGACTTTTCTGCTAAAAATATACTTCCACTCTCCATGGCTTGCTAAGATGCTACTTTGTAACAATGGGAAGAACTTCACCTCCTAGTGGTCAAGACCCTGGATGCCTTCCTGGGAGCTCAACAGCTCTTCTTATCCCTTTATAATCCTTCCACAAATGGAACCGTGGAAAGAGCAAATGTCACCTTTGTCTCTATCCCACGGAAAATGGACACTTAAGACCCCTTGCACTGAGATAAATTTTCTGCCTAGTGCCCTAGGCCTACCGGATTAGTTACCGCCAGATCCTGAAAATTTCCCCTTTCTGCATCTTGTATGGTCGAGAACCTGGGGTACCTGCCTTTTTAGCTAAAAAAGGCTTTACTGCCAGGGTTGACAATCCCAGCAAAGCTATAAGATTGGCTCAGCGTATCATTATGCTCTAATCTGAAGCTGTGACTAGCTTAGCTAAAACTGTTACCAAAGAGGGCCAAGCTGCCAATGAGCTCTGGCCCCCTCTACCTTCCTTTCAGGTGTCAGACATGGTCTTGTATTACCATAACTGCATTACCCCTAGAAGCGGCAAGCTTAGGTCCATCTGGAAACCCTTTATCATCACTTACAAAAGGGGTGATGAGTATTCCATTAAGTCGCTGGCTTCAGGAATCATTGTAAACCAGGTACATGGATGCTTCTTACGTCCCTATTCTCCTCCAACATTCTTGAAGGGGTAATGTCAGTATATTGCCTTCTTGACTAAGAGAGAAGAATGTTTTGACTTCAAGTAAGTCTGATTTATAGTAATAGTTGACTGCAACCCTCTCAGCAGAATGATCTAACATAGAGTAATTATTTTACTTCTTGCCTTTGGCCAAATAGGCCTGATCAAGTTGTCTTCGCTACCTCTGACCCCTGGTGGAATAACCCACCTGAGTTGGAGGGTCGCCCAAGCACTAGCCTCAATTCAGTGCTGTTGTTTATGAAAAACCACCCTTTTTATATAGGCTTGAGGAGGGTTCAAAGAGTGAATAACTTTTACATACCAATCAAAAGCCAGAGCAGGTGGAGATCAGCTGAGACAAAACTACTTTTAGAAGAATGATTGGGTGAAATATATAAATTCTTGCCACATGGTTTTAACATAACCAAGGTGGCCCAATAATCTAGTGTTAAAACAAATTGAAATGAAAAGATTTTCATGAATCTGATATTTCAGTTTGCCTTTCATCAAAGCCACAATGCCCCCTGTCTATAGTGAATATAGTACCATATCCCATTATTAGCCTTCATACAACCCAAATACTAGTAGAAGAATTTCTAATAAGTTTTCATTTATTAAACCTGAGTAACTAATTAGATTTAATAGTTTTAAAATTATTTGATTGTTTATACATTGTAAGAACATCCAAATATTTGGCATTTAAAACTTTTATATTATCAGGATCCTGTTGAATAAGCAACTGTGAGCAACTAGCTACCAGGATTCCAGTGCTGAATCTCAAGTTGAACTTACTGGGGGTTTAGCTGACCTCAGCTTAGAACCAGGGTTGTGCCCTCTTCAAGCCATTCTTTAGGCTTGAAAGAGCCTAAAGTATGGCCTGGGAGGGCTCCCTGAATGGCGACCATAAAAGGCTGAGCCCACACCATTCTAAGCCTCAGTTCGAAATTTTGAAGCTCAAGGCCATTTTGGAACATGCTTTACCTGAATTTTGTGGTGTGACAAGTTTTTGTCATGTGAACAAAACCTTGAGCTTCTGGGGCATTGGTCCTCCCCAGTAGCTTTGTCTTTTTTGTCGCTCTCTCTTGCAAGTGAAATGCTGGGAAATCAACTTGTTCATTTTTTATTATGTTAAATTATAAAAAAAGGTTACTTTGGGGTTTTCACCTTTGCTTACCTGTTGTTTTAATAACATTCAAGATTTACCTGAATTTAAAGTTTATGATGGGTTGATATTATCCAACTCTAACAGCTTACCTCTGTGATACAACTTTGGCGTTGGACCTATTTTGGCATCTATCTTCTCTGCTGAACGTAAGCATCTGGCAAATAGAAACCTGTGTGGTTCCGTTCATTGCATAATTATAAACTCATTTTTTTACTTGCCAAATTATGATCTCCACTCACCTGACCTTTATTGTTGCCTTAGGTCCCAGTTGTGATAACTTTCATGGAACTGATAGATAAAATTGATACTGGCCTTCTAGTTGTAGTGCGTGAGCACCCAGAAGCCAAACCAGAATGCTAAGGGCATTGTCATCCAAGAAACTTGATAGTTAGGAGGGAGTGAAGCAAACATAGGACAACGGCTGGTGGCCGCCATAACCATCAACCTAACAAGCAACTAAATAACGAATCTTGAGGGCCCAGAAGTTTCTGAAATGGGGGACTCATCAGGTACAACGGAAGGGCCAGGAATTGCCGTGGGGCCACTAGTGATAGATCATGTGGCGAGGTCACAAAACCTCACCCAAGGGGAAATAAGATCTCCATCAATATTGCATATCTTTCTTCCAAAGAGCGCTGGCAAACCAGGATATCCACAATAAATCATAAATGAGATAGCCCTATTTGACAAAGGTGAGGGGCCAGTGTGGTGAGAACGGCCACTAGATCCCAATTGTAATGCAACCCAAGAAACATGGTGAAGTTACTGAGGTGGCAACTTCTGAAAAAAAAGTAAATCTTTTGGTTGGTAAAGGGTAGTTTATTGGAAAACTAAAGGTATAGAATTGAACAACAATTGTACCAGTGAAGGACAGTTGCCTTAAGGCTTAGGGGCTTGGGGAATAGGTGAAGATGCATTACAAAGGAGTTATGAACCCAAAAAATTTGGCGGAATAAAATCTTGCAACTAACTCAATGTTAAATCAGCCTTCCCGCTAACCATCTGACTCCCACTCAGGTTCGCCGCTATACTGTTCCTACCACCATAATTCCGCTTGGTTTAGAATTTCTTAGTTCAGTGGGCGACTTGAAGTGCCCATGGCCAGGACACAAGGACCCTGTTTCACTAGGTATTGAATGAATTTCTCACATTCAATTTCACTGGGTTCAGTCCCTGCAATCTATAAAAAATTTTGCTTTATTGGTGCAGTCCAAAATTATTGTTGGAGTTGGACTCTCTGATTGATTATAATCTTTGCCCTTGGCAGACCCCAACATTGGTGCTGGAGTGGTGTTATCACCATTAACATTTGGCTGGCGTCCTCTTCCCACTGAAACCTCAGCGCACACTCCTCAATTTGCTTAAGGAGATTGCTCATGGTTAAATAGGGCGGGGAAGGAGGAATCCCAAAAGGGTAGGCTGTCACTCACCATTTTTCCACCACATGGGCGAGATCACCCTGGGTGACAAGGAGAACGGCAACCTTTTTTGTACCATTTTTTGTATGAAAATGGAACGCCTCCAAGTTAAGACACAGGGGATGCACCCTCAGATTTAAATTATCCTTTACTCTTTGAAGAGGTGGAGCACCACCACTGGGGAGCTGGGCCAGGGCGACATTTTTGTGGGCTTTCAGGAGCTTGATTGCCATCAGCGTGGCAATCTTCTGGGGGCGGAGAGCTTCATAGTGGGAAGCGTTGAAGGCATTGACCAGCTCAGAACAATTGGCGCAGTCCTGGCCATTGACCTAACTGTTTTCAAGGCTGAGAAATCTTTATAAGCCACCAGTTATTAAACTGAACGGTTCAACCATTAGGAAGCCAAGATGACATTACCTCAGCCTCCTCTGACCCTTTGATCATGATTAGCTCAGATAATGAAATTGCCCCCTTAAATGGGGACAACTGCGATGCATGGAACATGGGGTGTTGCTTCCAATGGGCCAGGATATTAAAATAAAATGCCCCATTGCTTAGGTCCACCACCACAAGATGGGGCCTGGATTATTTGCTCGTGTATATGTGGGAGGGCACCTGCATATGCAAGTGGTGCATATTCAACATGACATATGAGCCCACCATAATATTGTGCGCCAGGAGATGTTTACAGTCCAAAAAATACTTGTTTTCACTGATAACCTTAGTTAGGTGTTCCTAAAACAGAGCCTGGGTGCTGAAACTATGTTGAGCGTGGTCAGCTGTGGCTATTACTGCAGGACAAAGATACAGCCCCACTGAGAATGAAGGGTTATACTACAGTGTTGCCTCATAGAGCGAGAACCCTATTGATGCATACGTTATATTGCTATAAGAAAACTGAGAAAGTGGAAGATCGTCCGCCCAGGTGTCCTGAGCAGCCGTGGCATAACCCCAAAGTACTGTTCAAGAACTTTCTTACCCACTCCATTTGGCCATCTGACAGAGATGGTATACTGTTGAATGACATGAGGTAATTTTCAATATTGCAAGGAGTTCATTCCAAAATCGCGCCATAAACTGGGTCCCACAATCACTTAAAATCTCTTGCAACAACCTAAACATCAAGAATACATGGCACATGAAGAGCTTGGCCATCTCCTCATAGGTAATGGCAGAAGAGAAGGGAATAAAAAGGGAGAACTTTGAAATGATCCACTACCGCCTTTAAACCGTTGGAGCTGGGAAGCTTGACAATGAAGTCAACGGGCACCAAAGTCCATGGACCCTCCACCTGCTGCAGGGGGTTAAGGAGCCCATTTTCTTTAACTGGTCCAACTTGGCCACATGCACGTCATGCAATTTGCAATCCATGCTGGGATATCTTTGAACATGCCTATCCAGTTGTATGTCTGCTTAACTATATTAAGACATCTTTTGTTGTTAGGGGCCTAACTGTAGGGGGGTTGTGGTGTGACTGGATAACTTTGTTGTGGAGGAGGGGCGGCACCCGCAGGCGCGACCTAAACTGAATGTGGCCCTCCACTAAGGCTAAAAGGACCGCTTGTGCATCAGGAGTACCAACAGATCTAATAACTCCAGACCCTCCGCACAAGCTGATTGGGCTGCTAAGACCCTCAAAACCAAGGGCGCATCCAGCCCAAATCTGCCACCAAAATTGTGGGAGGAGAAATAGCTAAAAATTGGGCTGGCAGAATACTGTGATTATTTTTTGCTCATCCGCCTCCACTGGACACAGCGCAGGATTGCAACTCATAAAGTCAGGGAGCACATTCAACGCTCCCTTCATGAATTCATACTTAAAATTGAATCTAAAAAGGACATTATACATCCATGCTTGATGGTACACAAACTTCTGCGGCTTATGAAAGTACAAGAGGGCTTGGTGATCCATCTTCACAGTCAACTCATGCTGAGCTCCTTTCAAAAGATAACGTCAGTGGGTCAGTCTTTGCCACAGTGTCCCCTTATTGTAGATATCCAGGCTTGTTCATAAGAGGCAAACTTGCGGGAAAAATAAGCCACTGGGTGTTCCAGCCCATCATGCTCCTGCAACAGAATCGCCCCCACTGCAGCGGATGAGGCATCAAATGCTACAATAAATGGCTTGGCGGGGTAGCATGACAAGGAACTGGGAGAGACAAAAACACCTGCTTGATGGCATTAAACACCTGCTGGCACTCCTCCAACTGGAAGAACTGCACACTTTTCCCCGTCATGGAATGCAGCAGTGCAGCTAACTGCGAAAGGGCAGGGGGTATTTTTAGGAAGATGATAGTGCATAAGGAGCTTTACAACTGCTTCTGGGTTGTGGGGGTAGTGCCATTTAAGGATGTCCTTGAGCTTGCTGGGGGGTATGGCTTAACCATCTTTTTAGGACTAAATTACTCAGGAAGGTAACCTCTTCATGAAAAAGCTCACACTATGACATCTTGACATAGAGTCCCATCTTGTGCATAGCGGCCAGCACTGCCTTCAGATCTTTCTCTTGCTGGTTGGATGTGGGGAAATAGACGAGGATATCTCAGTATATGTCATCTCGCAGGTGAACCTAAGGTCCCCCAGAACTATCAACAATATTCTGAAATGTTGCAGGAGAATTATTCAGGCCTAACAGCATCACCAAGAACTGAAATATGCCTCTCCTAGTTTGAATGGTAGTAAGCTATTCCTGGCCCTCATCCACTTGAATTTAGTTAAAGGCATTTATAAGGTCAGGTTTAGAAAGCACTCAGGATTTCGTAATTGCCTGGCTGATCATCTGTTCAAGGGGGAGGAGATTGAGATCATGTACCGTGATATTATTCAGATGAATGTTTCCAACGCATGGCCACATCGTCCCATTGGCCTTTAGAAATAAAACAATAGGCGAGGAAATAGGGTACGTTTTCTTAAAATACCCACCCCTTCTTGAGCATACATCCAACCATACTTCCAAAGCTTTTTCCTCCTCCAAAGTTTAAGAAAACAGTGGACAGTTGCTAATGATCATGGCTACTGTCAAGTGGAGCACCAAATTGTATTCAGAGTGCGGTGGAAGATGATTTGTTTTAAATCAAATATTCTGATATGCCACAACGCCGGAGGAAATTGGGAGAAGGCCCATTGGAAAAGCGAGTGTCATGATGGAGCTACAGCCCAATGCTGTAGTACGAGTGTCAATAAGGGGAAAATCGCCTCCCACCTGAAATATTTCTAAAAGAAATTGTGTTCAAGTTTAAATGAATTGACATCTGCTGACGCCGCCATCATCCCACCCCAGAATAACTGGGAATAGAAAATCAGGCACTTCCGCAAACTGATCACAGAAGCTGAACTGATGCACTGAGAAGGCCACCAGCCATCGCACATTGAAGGATGACATTGGAGCGGATGACGCGCCCAGCTGATGCCCCCACATGCAAGTCCAACTTGAGCTGCTGCACTAGCTTCAAGCTTATGAAGTTTCCCGCTTCTCCCATGTCAACCAAGGCCTCAAATGATTCTCAGTGCACACACATCCATATCTCCAACGGTAACAAAAAATAAGCAAGCTCTTGTTTATTAGCAAGGCTCATGATTCCGATGGCTGGGTGGTAATAATCATTGGGCCAGGCGGGGAAACTTGTTCAGGCAGGGAGTTGAAACCCAGACAAGGGTATTGCTTTGTAATTTCCTCACGCTGAGCATCTGTCAACTGGGAACCAATAGATTAGTACGATTTTCTCAGTTGTGGGAGGAGCCTCGCCTACAGGAACCAAAGTGGGCTCAGAACCACCCTTGGGAACGGGTAGCACCACACCTTTGTCAAACCCCATCACTTGGATTCCAGGAGTGTGGGTAGGACCAGAGCTTGAGGCAACCCCCACAGGTTACGCTGATATAGGTATACTAGCCCCCACCCCAGGGGACACCCAGCGGAGTGTGGCATCAACGGAAGTTGCCTTCATGCAAATGTGGTCCACCGTCTCCATTGGTGTGACCCAAATGGCATGGTTAGCAGATGTGGGATCCAAAGTAGCGCGGAATACTGCCATAACAACGTCCAGTAGAAGACTGAGTGCAGGGGCTTGTTAACAAAAAGCTTTCCATAGATGAAGCCAGGTTAGACACATCTTCGCTCAAAGAAAATAATTGAAGCAAACAAGCTGATATTGCCATAGGTGACTGCAACACCAATGATAACAGCACAATCAGTGGAGTCAAAACTCCAGCCTGGTTGGCTGAGTGCATGATACCACCCCCAATGGCGGGCGTCCCCTTTGACTGCATCCAACAAGGCCACATTCCATTGGGCGTCCATCATGGTGGTGTAACTTGCTGGCGAAATTGAGAATCACAACTGCAGCCCAGCAAGGGCGTCAAGCACCTGATTGGCAATCTCAATAAAAGGAGCTGATGAACCTACCCCCTGAGGGTTGATTGGAACTGAGGCTGGAATTTCAGGGACAACACAGCTGGTAAGAAACTCCCCAACCGCCACCTGGGAGCAACGCACAAATTTGACAGCTGACCAAACAAAAAGCATGAGGTAAAGCACCAACTACAAGTTTATCTGGTAAATGGAAACCACTGCTTCACCCAACTCAAACAGAAGGGCGGAAATGGTGGACACTAAGGGTCAGTCAATTATGTTACAGTTCTGGAAAATAAAATTGAGTCTGTCCTTCCAGTTGGGGTGTGTGAGCACCCAGAAGACAAACCAGAATGTCAAGGTCATTGCCATCTGAGAAAATTTACTGAATAGGAGGGAGTGAAGCAAACAGAGAATTACGACTGGTGGCAGCCATAACCATCAACCCAACAAGAAACCAAGTAAACGGCCCTAAGTGTAAGGCCTCAGGGGCCAGCTATCAAGATGGACAGAGGTTTACACTCCTTTAGAAACTAAAGGGTTCAAATCCTAAGGACAATCCTCTCACCCAGATCTCTGACCTAGGGCATACTCTAGATGAGAAAAGAGTGGCTTCTGCCCCTCCCTGTTTGTCACATGCCCCTCCCACCCTTAACCCCCAACATGCCCCATTTTAGTATTAAAATCTGCAAAGTTTTATTTGAAAAAATTAAGCACATTTGTAAAGACTTCAGGAGAAAACAGAAGCCCACCACCGCAGTCACCATTCACTGTTCCAATTGGTAGATAAAACTGAAGTTAGTTTGAAAAGGAAAAACTTGCCTAAAAAGCAAAATCCAAACAAAAAGTCGAAGAGAAAGGGCCAAAAATGGGGTTTGAACCTGACACCCCATTCTAAGATTGAAAATGCTAATATGGACATTTGGAAATTGGGAAATCGTCCCAAGTATAGCTTAGAAACTTCAGGTGATACTATAAAGGCAAAAGTGGGGATCGAATCTGCTAATTAACAACTTTAGAAATTGGAAATTGTTTCACCCTATTGCAATTCAGCTTACTAGCAACCTTCTCTTTTCCACCATATAACACATCACCCTGCTATGGTAGGGTGTTGGATTATTCCGTTAAGTACTTTTAGTTTTTAGTTTTATTATAATTATCCTTGTGAAAATGTCTGAATTTGTTAATTTTATATAAAACATAATATATTGGCACCAATTTAATGGGTTGGAGCTTGTCCAAACCCCACTTCCAACATGGCCACCCAGAGTCTCTTGAAACCCTTGGTGCCTTGTAGACCTTAGCTGGCCCTGTAGGTCTTAGTGTACCCACGTCAAAAGCTAGACCATTCCATGGCACTCTAGGTTTCTAACACTAAGGTCCAGAAGATTTGGAAAGGGGGGACTCATCAGGTACAACGGAAGGTCCAGGATTTGTCGTGGGGCCACTAGTGATAGATCAGGTGTTAAGGTCACTAAACCTCACCCAACGGGAAGATAAGATCTCCATCAACATTGGCATATCTTTCAGCCAAAGAGCACTGGAAAATGGGGATATCCCCAATAGATCATGCATGCAATACCACCATTCAACAAAAGTGTGGAGCAGCGTGGTGAGAATGGCTATTAGAGCCCAATCATGATGCAACCCAAGAAACATGGTTCTGGGTTGCTGAGGCAGTAACTTCTGCAAAAAAGGTAAAAGTTAATTTTTGGTTGGAAAAGAGTAGTTTTATTAGAAAACTAAAGGCTAAGAATTGACCAGCAACTGTACCAGTGAGGGATGGTTGCCTTAAGGCCTAAATGCATAGGAAATAAATGAAAATACATTAAAAAGGATTTACAAATCCAACCAAATTGACAAATAAAAACTTACAACTAACTCAATGACAAATTGGTTTCTACTGGCTATCTGACTCCTGCTTAAGTTATGCCACTAAACAGTCACTCCCACCATAATTCCACTTGGCTTGGCATCACTTCTTTTGGCAGGTGACTGGAAGTGCTCGTTGCCAGGGCACAGGGGCCCTTTCCCACTGGGTATCAGGTTAATTGCCCACATTTAATTTCACTGGGTTCAGTCCCTCCTTTTCTCATTTTTGCCTTATTATGGCAACCCAAAATTATTGTTGAAGTTGGATCCTCTGATTGATTAATATTTTCCACCCCCTCAGCGGACCCTGACATCAGCGCTGGAGTACGTGCTCACCATTATCCTTTGGCTGGAGCCCTCTTCCTACTGCAACCTCAGAGCCACCTCCCCTAATTTATTTAGGATCTCATTCATTGGTTAATAGGGTGAGTATGGAGGAATCCTCTAAGGGTAGGCCATCACCCACCATTCTTCTACCACATGGGCAAAATGCTAGGGGGATGAAGGGAGCGGCCACCTTTTTTGAACCCTTTTTTGTATGAAAAAGGAACGCCTCCTTGTTGAGGCGCAGGGGATAATTCCCCTAGAATTACAGTAACCAGTGCTGGAGGGAGTTGGTGGCTGATGGCCAACCCTGGAACCAAGGTGGTGGTGTGTATTCATTCTGATGAAGTTTCCCCCTCTTAAGAGCTCAGAGGGCACTGAGGGAACCTGCAGGGCCAGGTTCCCTCACTTTTGGTCAGCCCACTTTTCATGGGGTATCTGCCTAGCTGCGCTGGACTGCACACCTTCTTTAGGGAGTGCATCCCAGACAAGCGCCAGGTGTGCTTCCCGCTTCAGGTAGAATGATACAGAGGCTCAGTACTGAAACACTCTCATCAGGTTTCCCTCACCATGAGAATCTGGAATTTATTCCAGATAAAAGTCTTGGAGCTCAAGGTAACTCGCCCAAGAAGCCCTCATGGAAGTGGCCTCCTGCTTAGGGAGCTCTTCTTTTTGGGGGGTTTCCCTTTAGTGAGGGTTGATGTAACAATATGGTTTAGACTAATCATAACACTTCAACTTAGTTTTGGATTCTAAATACCAAGTTGTAAAGTCTGGGGGATTTTCAGCCAAGGTCAACTCACATTAGATTCGTGCTCTCTCCAAGCCATTTTTTAGCTTGAAAGAGCCTAAATTATGACCTGGGGAGGGCTCCCTGAAGGGCGACCTTAAAAGTTTAAACCCACACCATTCTAAACCTTAGTTTGGAATTTTGAAGCTCATGGCCATTTTGGTACATGCCTTAATTGGATTTTGTGGAATAGTATTGTTTTGTCATGTGAACAAAACCTTGATCTTCCAGGGCATTGGCTCTCCCCAATTTCTCTGTATTTTTTTCTTGTTGCTCTTGCAAGGCCAGTGAAATTCTGAGAATTACCTCACTCACTTTTTTATTACATTAAATAAAGATAAAGAGATACTTCCAAGGTTTGCATCCTTGCTTACCTGTCACTATTTTTTAAATTTGAAATTCCTTAAATTTTGGAGGTTAATATGGGTTAGTATTATCCAACTCTAGAAGCTTACCTCAGTGGTCCAACTAAGGTGTTGGACCTATATTGGCATCAATTTGCTCCACCAAACGTAAGGCATATGGAGAATGGAAATATGGGTGGTTTCATTCATTACACATACCATTATTGTTTTATCACCCATATATTAATGTTGTAATCAGATAGGGTATATTTTTACAGTGATGCTTGGATAAGGAACCTTAGAAGTTGCACTTAATGTCCAATGAAGCATATAGGGCTGCACCATTTGCAATGATGGTATTGGCGGCAGGCTGCTTTACAATGATTAACTGCAACTGGATTGCCAGCTAGATTAACCAGTAATATAAGGTTTTGGATGCAGCCTGTAAACTAAAAGGGAAGTATCAGGGCAATATCCAATTTGAGCCTTTAGATTTAGCTGGGTCAATGAAGAGTATAATTGCACGTCATTTGTCTTGTAAACATGGACCAATCTGAAAATTTTGCCAAGTATAAGGATTAGGGTACCACCAAGTAAGTGCTAATCCATATAATTATTTTTTATTATAGATTAGAATAGAGTTGGGAAAAAGGTTATTAAGATGATCATATCAATATCAATTTTAATTGCTTTTTTAATTCACAGTTGGGGGAATGTTCAAATCTTGAGATTGATTTTTAACTACCTTATAGACTAGCTAGAGGTTTTAAATTTGACACACTTATGTATCTCCGATGACAATACAATAACCCATTAAAAATTTTAATTTTTATGTTCAAAATAAAAAAGTTTTATATGTAATAAGTGAAAATACTATATTATTGATGGTATTTGGTATATTTTTACAGCTGAGCAGTTAGATATTCAGCTGATTTAATATTTTAAATGTTTCTGTTAAGTAGTTAGTGGTCATTTAGCTAATTGCAGGTTAATCTAAATCAAAACTTTAAATCAAAAGTCCAATTGATTTTAAAAAGTCTCCTCTAGCATAATCAGCTCTTTTTTTCTCTCTTGCATACATCACTTTTTGAATCAAAAAGTGAACTGAACAAGAATTGAGAGAGCAACCTACTGCCAGTGCGCACTGCAATTATAGAGTAGTGAACCACGGCCAACTACCTAAGCATAGGGTAGTCAATTTATTCATCTGTGCGCAGCACATAGAAATGGACGACTTGCCTGCGCCAATATTAAATAACAATAATAATATGAAGACGCTAAGATGTATGTACCATCTAACAAACTTCCTGCTGGCCCAAGCCCCCACATGCTAATAATGGGGAAGGGCAATACAACCTGTGTACGTCAAGTAACAATTTGGTGACACAAATGATTAAAAAATGTAAATGCGTTGAAGGGTCATGGTGTCCTTGCAACTAACACAGATAATGGGGTCAACTCCCTAGGATTGGTGACCACCAACAACCAGACAGCAAGAGACACCTTCAGGGAGTGAGGCCCAACGCTGAGAACAGCGGTGTCAGGAATATTCCCCGCTGAACCTCAACCAGTAGAGGGGATTGGGGCCTCGCAGGGTGAGAAAATTTTTGTGGAAATAACAAAAAACCTGGATGAAGTATTGGTTGAATCCAAAACTGACTCAGATTCGATTGACAAAAA
>JAKSZP010019323.1:0-19670 GCA_022478985.1 Massospora cicadina | reverse complement strand
ATAATTAGGTACCTCAGACGCAATTAGAGCGGTTATGAGGTGAATCTGATTTATCAACTTATGCAGATGAATTGGGAGAATCAAAGGATTCATCAATGGAAGTAATCTATCAGCATTGATGGTTTTCTTAAAGGGTTTATTTTCAAGTAAACAAAGAATTTAACAACTCACATGGGTTTTTGGTTGAATTGGATTGGGGAATCGGCATATGGTTGAGGATTGACTGGTTTTCTGGAATTTTCCTGGGATTGAACTGGGGTCCAATCCTGCACTTGATTGGAAGAATCATGTGTGGCCCTGGGGCAAGGTGGATGCTGATTGGTGGCTGCAGGTGCAGCTGCAGCATCAGGCATTGGAGGAGGGGAAGGTAGGATTGTACCCCATGTTGGAGTTGGCGCAGGGTGGGCGGCGGATTGGTGGGCATTAGGAAAACTTTCATCATCAGCAGAAGTTTCTGAATATGGGCATTTGCATTTCAAGTGGTCTAACTCAAAACAGGATGGAAAAATCGTCCATCTGCCCTCAACACAGGCCCAGAACGGATGGTCAGGGGCAGATGGGATGATGGCGCAAGGTGGAATTGCCAAAGAAATTTTAGTGAATTCAGGGCTGATCATGGCATACACCTGAGGCCCAGTGAGGCGTGTGGCCCCATTTGGGACCACAAATTGCAAGATGAGGTTGGCACTGTAGGCTGTTAAACCTTCCATCAGCTCCTGGTGGAGCACTTCAGGGGGAGGTGGGTGGGCAAACCAGCGAACTGGACCACCAAGGTGGTGTCTCTTGGAAGCTGAGTCCAAGTTGTTGGGAGGGGAATATTGTTAAATATTAATGGCACCGTTGCCACAGTGGCTGCATCAGCTTCACAGGTGAAGCCAAGATCAAAGTACCCCTTATAGAAGCTGAAGTCAATAAAACAGGCTGGTGTCACCATCTAGTACTAAAAAAAAAAAAACAGGCTGGTGTCATCACCACCTGAGCCTTTTTTTGATAATGGCTTGGTCGTTGTAGGGGAAGAATTTCCCATATTTGACCCTAAGGCCAAAATGCATGTTGCTCCAGGGGAGCACCAGGGGGCAGCGGGGCACCTATTGGGTTCAGGCGAGATGGGCATCAAGATCCTTGGAAGGATTGAATTGTCCCAAGGGTTTGGAATGACTGGGCGAGCCAGTCCGAGTGCATTTTCCTGTCAGATGGAAAATGGAGGGGGGAGTTTCACCGCTGCCCCACGCTGGGACAGTTGGTGGGGAATCCAACAACATTGGAGCAAGACTTTGGTGTGCAATAAAGTGTTTGCTTTTAATTTACTAAATAAATTACTCAGAAAGTTACGCTGAGCAGAGAGAGAGTCTGCAAATCCATACAAGTATAATAAGTGTGTTAATCATCTTGTGAGGAGATTGTCTCTGAACGCCCTATTTCCAAAGAAGTAAGGAAGATAAAAACGCAACTCACAAAAATGAATAATAAATTTATTAATATAACCCATTTTTTTGGTGTCAACATCTTCATGGCTTATAGATATAAAAAGGAATACCTATGTAAGGAGGCAAATGGCAAGGCCAGAGAAAGTTATCATCTGATAAGTAAATGATATAATAGTTATAATAAAAAAAGGAGAAACGACCAACAGAGAGATTGAATGGACAACCACAACTATGATGAAAGTATGGTGTAAATCAGGATTGTTTTTTGGTGCTTAAGCCAATTTTAGCCAATAACAGGGGACTACATAAATGGTAGTACTATAACCTAAGTTTATATAATTTTAAGACTTAGACACAAATTTATATTACATTTTTTGTAATATTGTGTCTCAAGAATAAATCAGACCCTCATTTGAAATTAGAACATAAAGAACCATCCTTACCTAATTTGTATATTGTAATCTTCAATGCTATTAATTTGACACTGAAATCTCATTATGCAACTTAATACCAACCTTGGCATGCTTGGCCTTTTCCCATCATTGGTCTAAGGTAACTCTGATATCAGGGAGTGTGGCCAACTTGGTTCCTATGGACTATAAACTTTTTTTATTTATTTAACCGAATCAAGCTGACCAGGGGATGGACAATACCAAGCTCAGATGAGCAAAACTTATACTAAACTAAAAATTGAACAAAAAGAAATAGACAAACGTATCACTCAAACCAAATTGAAAAATAAAAAACTAAAATGATCCAACTAGGTCAGATGTGGTAAACCGCTATGCATCCATGGTGGGGGTGAGTGGGGATTAGGAGGCTCATATTCCTCCTCTGTGTTGGACATTGTCTGCAGAGCGCTGAGAGCACAGGCGTGGGTGCATCCTCAAAATGGGGTTGAGGTAGCAGAGTGGGGCTTTCAGCTCAAATTTTGCTATGAGGAGGGTGGTGATATATTTGGATAGGGCTTTCTTAGCCTTGAGGCTAACTTTGGGTAGTGTGGTAAAGTTGGCGATGTTGTTGCTGGTAATGTGGGTATTGGAGCCAAATTTTGTGACAATTGCAACTTTTTGTATTGTTTTGTTATCAACTTGGTGGAATTGGAGTTATTCTTTTTTATGAACTTGTTGTATGGGGGAAAGACAGTGGTGGGTATCCCCTTGGCCAAGACTGTGACTGATACCACTGTGGCCTTTTGGAGGGGGTGACAATCAGGGGAGGCAACAGCCTCTTTGGTGAGTTGGTGGTCACTTTGGAATTCATCATCATTGGAGTGTAGAGCATAGTGCCAAGTTGGAAATTGAGCTGCATACTCTGCGTTTAGGTACATTTCAAGGCCTGGGGCCTCGACCTAGTCAGGGAAAGGATTTCCTAAATCATTATCTTCCTCTAAAATAATCCCAGTGATTCTGGTTAAAAATGATAGGTTGATTGGCATATAGGTGGGTTGGGTTGGGTGGCTGGGTGGGTGGGTGGGTTTTTTGAATTTACTGGGGTTCATGCTGGCTCCTGATTAGTTGGAATGGGAGTGGGGGTTTGACATATAGGTTCCTTATTGGCTGAATCAGTGGTAGTTGCATCTACCATTTTGGGGGAGGGGGAGGGAGAATTATGCTCCATTTGAAAAAAGTTTTTATGTTGGCAATGGGAGCATAATGGGGGAGTCAAGCATGTGGGCTCCATCTTGGGCTATGGTGAGGCAGTGCCACTTTAAGTGGTCCAGGTCAAAACAAATGGGGAAGATCATGCGCCCTTTGTCTACTATGGCCCAGAAAGGGTGGTCAGGGGCAGAGGGGAAAACGGTGCAGAGGGGAATTGAAATGGTGATTTAAGTTGATATTGGGCATACAGTTGTAAAGGCATGAGGGCCTGCAAGTTGGTTGGCTCCATTGGGAACCACAAATTGTAGAATTGGTCAGCGCCATATACTGACAACCCAGCTTTCTTTTTTTATATAAAATATCAGGGGGAGGTGGGTGGGGAGGCCTGCAAATTGAACCGCAAGAGTGGTGTCATCAGGCAACTGGGTGTGAGTGGTTGGGATGGGGGTTCCCTGGAACACCAGGGGAATGTTGGCTGCAATTGCAGCATCAGCTTCACAGGTGAATCTAAGGTCAAAGTACCCCTTGTAGGGGCAGAAGTTGATAAATTTTGCAGGCTGCATTTACGCCTGGACTAATTATAAAAATTTGTTTATCATTTTAGGGAAACAAGTTGCCATATTCAACCTGGAGACCAAGTTGCATCTTGCTTTGGGGGAGCACAATGGGGCTATGAGGCACCGCTTGGGAATGTGCAAGGTGGAGGGTGAGATCCTTGGGGGAATGTATTGACCTGAGGAATTGGGGGGCTGGTTGACCTAGTTCAAAAGCATTTTCCCACTGGGCAGAAGATGCTAGGGGTGTTTTGACGCTGCCTCATTTTAAAGCAGCGGGCAGTAGGGCTGAGGACATTGGGGTTTTGCTGTGTGTCAATTTCAAAATTGTTTAGTTCTGCTGTAATTTTTAAATTCACTCAAAAGTGATTTCAAGCGGAAAGGAAAAACCTCTATTCACTTTCTCCTTGTTTTTACATTATAATTCAATAATCAGGTAATGATTTATGACATAGATGCTAATTTAAAAAATTACTACTATAAAAAAGACGCTTAGGTATCATCTATACAATTTTATACAATATTTTATTTATTAATTAGAAATATATAAAACAATTTAGGGTTCTCAAATGACAGTAGCAAGAAAAAGTTGCTACTATATTCTAAAAAATTATTACATTTTTAATGATACTATGTTTAACTTAATATTAGCCTTTAAATATTCTAGAATACAAAATAAACTCTAGGAAAGAGCAAAATACTTAACTAGCTTTATCTTAGAGTGAATCATATATATTTATAGATATCTAATCAAAAAATACTTTCTAAATACCAACTAAAGGGCCCATGCCATTGAGGGCTTGTGGGAGATATACACTGATTTATTCCTCGTGTTAAAGATAGGGTCATCAAAAATACTATTTAAGGGTGCACAAAACTTTAAGACAGTTCAGTTTATAAGCTGTGGTGATATAATGACAAAATAATATTGTTTTATATTAATTTAAACCTATACACAGTTATATTAATCAATATATTTGTAAGGGCAAGGGGTGAAGGGCAAGGGGTGGAAGGCAAGTCAGTAGGTCTTATGATTACCAACTTAAGGATGCAGGTGCAATCCTGCCATTCGCACATAGATTAAGGTGACAGTCAAAGGTTCCTACTAGCTTTTTAATAGGTTAAGCAACACAAACACCTTACCTATGGTGTAACCAGAAATATTTGAGTTCCAATCCAGTGGTGATTAAAAACTTTCTTCAATTAATATTGCCCCTGTATAGGTTTCAAGTCAAATTTCATTTATCATCTAATTTTGGTAATGTCTGTCCCCCTGTTTGACTTTTCTTGAATAAATAAATTATATTTTGTAAGGGTCCCCACTGAAGCCATTAGGCTGGACAGAACCTTTCACCCTTTTTTGGTCAAAGAAGGACATTACCCTATGAGCCATACTGTTGGAAAAGGTCACAGACTTGGGGAACATTCTAAATGAGCGCTGGGTGGCCACCTCTACTCCCAAAGTAAGTCCATTTCAGCCTCAAACTAATGAGCCCCCCATCCTTTGTCATTACCAAGTTCATAAGAATATATATATAAATTCAAGAGCATATGTAGAAGTACTTGTGATCTATTCAGAAGATTGCAATTGAACTCTGGCCCTTGAGATGGACTTGACTGCTATGCTCAATTGAATAATATGCCCCTGAATTAATGAAATGGCTTCCTGGTGAAAGTTGCAACCAAAAAACTTTTGCCATCAAAATAGCCTTGGAGGAGTTTAGAACAAAGTATTTCTCGCCTCTGGAATTATAATGGTCTCCAAATTGAGACGCCAAATGAGCCAGTCAGTGTGTCCAGTTCCAAGGGCTTAGGTGAACATCAAAACCCTTAGGATCAGTTTTGGATAGTTCCCAGCGTCCTAGGGGATAAACAATTGTCATCTTAGTTACATAGATAATTTCAATTATTCCCCACCCCTTCCCACACTAGTATAGATGTCCAGAACTCTGCCAGTAGTAGGGTGTTAGTTATTTTTTTATATAACTAATAAAGATCTCAAATTCAAAATAAAATCTTAATAATATAATTATGCTTCAAAAACTGTCCCTTTCTGCAAAGCTGCCAAGCCTTATGCATGGGCCCCACTTGTTAATCTCAGTTATGGCGGTGGCCATCTCGCTGGTAGTTTATGTACTGTTATTAATTAGTAGAGAGACCCAAGGGACGCACCCCAGTGACCTAAAGTATCATTTGACCAACTATGACCATCCTTGATGGCTTTGTTTGACCAGAACATCTATGACCCAAATTTACCCTGCCATAACCAAGAATATGTTTAAGAGCCTCACATTGGAGTGGGAATGACAGAGGGATGCTAATGGAGGTGGGAACAAGGATGTGCCAATGATCTTCCCTTCAACATCAAGTGCACCTTTAGGCTAGTCCTCATAGATCCAAAAATGAGCAAAAGGCGCTGATGCAGTGCCCCCACCCACAGGCAATGGCCTTATTTCCACCTGTGAAATGTGGGCAAGGCATCTCAGTAATAAGCTTGATTTGGGAATGGGGACAATGTTTGTTAACAATACTTTCCCTACATGTCTCCTAGTGGTTCATACTTTTAAATTCTCAGAACAGCGGTGCCTTGTGAACTTTAGGTGCCATTGTGGATAAAGTCTTACCCCTAAATGAACCAAGTCTTTCCTTGGCACATTGGATTTCTGACAATATTACTTTTCTATGTTTTTATCATTAAAAAGAATTCACGTGTTTCTTGCATATTGTTGTGCGCATTACTTTTAATAGAAAAGAATAATTTGTAACTAATACATAGCTTATATCTGAGTAATCTAATTGAGATATCAGGATAAGCTAGCTATATTATAGACTTTTTATACCTAGTTAATCTTGATAACTATATATCAGATTATTAGCAGCATACTAAAAGAGTGCAGGAGCTTAGAAAGCAAAAAAGTAAGGATTGTTAGTTAATACAGATTAGATAGCTGACTTTAAATATAAGTAAAACTTTATTTAGTTTTAAGATCATTGGGGTTTATGCCTAATATCTTTATATGATTAGATTGGAAATAACAAATAAACACCATCATACAAAATTATAATCTCCCATTAAAACTTTATACCTTAAGGTTGGTTAGCCTAGTGGTAATCATCTTGCCACTATCTAGATTTGCATACGTCTAAATCCTGCATATGGCTAAAAACTTAGCATGTTATTTGTCCTAAGTCAACCTGCTCTGATTATTAACCATTAAATCTTATATAAAACTCAAACTAGTGAATAATTGACATATAATTTAAATTAGTGATTTAGGAACGTTTAAATTTTGTATATTGTATATTAAGAAGTCCCAAATTTATTTAAGTTAAGTTTGGGACAAATATATCATAAATTGGAATTAGAAAATGAACAAGGAATGTTAATCTCGAAATCAAATAGGCAAAACTAAAATGGCTATAATTTTACTCCTGGGGGAGAATACCTTAGTGGTAGAATATGGACCCTCTACCACTGCCTCACCGAGTTTGATTCCGGTACAGGAACTTTGGGTAGGGGACGACTATGACTGTGTTGGCGTCGCGCACCAATGCCCTAAACCGAGATATCGAATAGCAAGGTGATCCATGGAGTTCCTGGCCTATCATACGCCGTGCGTGGAGGTTTTCCGGGTTTTATCCTCCTTTCCCATTAATTCGAATCCCCTTCATCGGTGAGGTATCTTCTCCGGATCAGCCCACCTCGAATAAAATTCAATTTATAATTTTACTCCTCCTTTGTGTTAGGGCAAATCAAAATATGGACTTCCATCCAATATCATAGGGTTTTAGCACTATTGAATGTTCTAGCAATAGGAGTCCCAGGCCTGGCACCCTAACAAAGTACAAATGCATAAATCATAATTCCACCGTTAGAGGGATAGTTGACCATGCTATAACTAAGACATCTGAGTATTGGAAGCAACAATATAAATCAAAATATTGTACTACTTATATAATAAAGTTGTATAAGCACTTTTATAAATTAATCAGCTTGTAACATTTAAGCAGAATTCCATAAAAAGATGCATCAAATTATTCTGTTGTTTGTTAGTTTCATATTCTTACGCTTTTTAGAAAAGCAATTTATAAAATATAATAAAAAAATTAAAGGTTTTGTTTGACTTTATTTGCATCAACAAGATAATCCGTTGAAACGGTTTACCAAATTTCTGTTTTTAGTACTATTGGAGCCCTAACAAATTTCTGTTTAATTAATATTTTTTTTGTACTCAAAAGCTTAAACACTATTTAAATCTACAAATGTCAATAATTTTGTTGCCTTGTTTAATGTAGTTCTTATCACTTAAAATCTATTGATTCTTAAGAGGATATTGAACAGTGTAAAGCCGTAATTGTTAGCATTCAAATAATTCGACTTATTAAAAACCCATATTTCTTAAACATTTATAATTATAAGTTAAATAAAAGTACTTATACGCAAAATTTTCCAGAGTTGATAATATGAGCGCAAAATACGGATTCAAAATCAAAAAATGAGTCAAACTCATAATCACTCTGGACAAAAGCTATATTTACTCTTCAGCAGAATCATAAACCTTTGTGCAGCTCCGAATAGTACTAACATTTTCTTCCACACAATCGTTAGCTATGAGATTTAATTTGGGATCTCTAATAACACCTAAAAAAATAAAAAATAACAATTACTTTAAATTACCTGATGTGGCAAGAAGACTTTCAAGTCGTGAAGTTTTGAAATCATCTACGTTTCCAAGTTGCTCAAACCCTATTAACCTAAAAAATTTAAAATAGAATTTATAAACCTTATTTACCTTTCAACAACTGCACCTTTAATAAAAGCAATAACAAAAGGCAAAACCTTTATTTTTAACTTTGTCACAAGAAAAGGACATAGCTCAGCGTTGACTTTGATAAATCTTGCACGAAAATGCTTCCGAGACAGCTTCTTTGAAAAGCTTAAAATTTTAACAGTAAAAATTCAATACCTCTGAATGACCATCCATAATCTTACATCTTTTAAAATCAGGGAGGAAAAAGTGGACTATTGCATACGGCGTGCTGGTAGTTATTTCAAGCACATCCTTTTCCTCAACCTCTAAATAAGTTCCATGTTTATTTTCTTTCATAGAGCGAAGTTCTTGTGCTCTTTAATAAACATATTTAGAAGTACGCAAAAAAGACGCTTCAACGCATTTTTATTAAGTTGATCAACGCTAGTTATAGTTAAAAATTCAAGTACAAAGTTTATATTACTCAGGGATCTAGTCTTGTCTAAACTACATTGAAATTTAAGGAATTAATAAACAACTAAATCTCGACCATTAGTACTAAAAAAAATAAACAACTAAATCTCGGTAAAGCAATCAATTTTATGCATTAGTTAACCGCAAAGGGAGGATGGGTGTGACACAATAAGGGGAAAACAGAATAAGTAATTTTAAAAAAATCTTTGGAAGGAACTAGTAAATTATTCAAAATTTCTAAAAAATGTAAAAGAAAAAAGCGTAAACAAAATTACTGTCTTTTCAATTCATCCAGCCTCTGCTCGCGATAGCTGATTAAATCTTCATTTTCTAACTCTTCAAAAAGCTGCTCAATAACTTCAGAGTTATTTACATCAACTCTATCCGCCAAATGGGAAGAATTCATTGCAGTAGCAAATCAGTGAAAATATAAAGAATTGAAGAGCTTTAATATTTAATACTGGGAAGAAACAAGTTTGCGGAAATAAGTTTCGATGATATGAGTGTTTTATTGCGCTCTGTTAGCCAGAGTCGAATGGAAAATCGTAAAATTTTGTCCAACCATTTAGCTTGTAGTTTATTTCAAAAATAAAATTTAGCACTTCTCGACTGAAAAAGGATGGTCATTAAATCTAAAGATGCCTTTTTAACGTAAATATTATGTTCTCTCAAAAATTGATGACTGTTTTTGATAAGGACCCTAGTCCCCTTACTTTAAATAAAAAGATATCTGCATACATTTTATATAGTTTTAAATTAAATCAATCAAGATCATAAAAAGTGATCAAAACTATATTTATTTTATATTTTATATGATATACAAGATATAATGTAGGAGGTTTTATATAAGAAATTTTAAGCAAAACATCAATTTGCTCTTGGCTACTTATCCTCTTCATTTATTTAGTATCATCTATATAAATATTATCTTAATTAAGTGTAAGATATATAAATATTTATTGTTTGGTTGCATAAAATCCGAATAAAAGATATTTTAAGTCTTGTAGCCCAAATCTTATAACTGTAACATTCTAAATGTACCTTCAATACTAGAAAGGACCCCAAATCCCAAGCACTTCTTTGTCCTCCCAAGATAGTCTGACCATGTGTTAGATAAATAATAGGTTGCTTCTTTCCATATGTAAAATCTTCTTATTCCTCCCATTTGTCTATATTTTTATCTTTAATGAGATAGGGTAGTTTTCAAGGAGGCAGCCACAATCAGGTGATACTGGTAGACCTCAGGGTGCCGTTTAACTCTTTAATCTTTACCTAAAATAAGGGATTAACTTCTTAACCTCTTACCCACCCCAGCCTGCTTGGTTGAGATATGTAATCTGTACCATAGCCTGTATTAAATACAGGTCAAATAACTCAAGTTTAGCCATTTTATTCTCTTCAATCCAATAGATTTATATAATTTATAACTAAGTAATATGAGTTCCAACCTGCCCTTTCTTTTAATTATAAATCAGACCTTTCTTAAGTTCAAAAATTTCCTGTGGCCATTAAATCTCTGCCCTGTATATGTCAGACATCTAACGTGCCCAGGAAAGACTTAGCTTCCATTAGGGTTGATAATGTACCCTCAATAGCTTCCAAAGCCCACAAGGCACTGCCATTCTGATAACATGAAATATAAAAATTGGGGTGAAAGGTAGGGGAAGTATTAACAAATAAACATATCCTATGCACTAAACATTTATCAAAGAAACATCTTATGAGAATAAGACAGGGCTTCTAGTCTGGGTGTGATGACTCAGTGGAGAGCCCAGAAAGCCTGTGGCACTGTAGTTCAAATAACTCTGAAAAGTGGGGCTCTAGAAATTTAAAGGAGGGTAGTAAAAGTTCAACAATGTACTGAATGCCCCCAAGGCAAACAAAATAGCTGCAATGGGGGCAACTGCAGTTTCTTGTGGCACAACTCCCAAGGGGTGTGGAGGCAGTGAGGATGACAACTCCTTGGGGTTTCAAAGTAGCTGGATTCAGGAGAGATATCCTTATAACTGTGGTAAGTCAAGGATTTGACATCCTGCTTGGATCTCCCTGAGTTTGGGTTCCAATTGAACTCTCGATAAAGATGGGATAGGTCAAACCAGAGAGTGTCAGGTTCCAGAGAGGACCCAGCAAGGTATCACAAAAAATTTGACAATATTTGGGTTCCTGCATTGGGTCAGTGGCAGGAGAAAGGTGAGGATGGAGGACAAGTGTAGTGGTGGGGCAAAATTCCAGAGGGGGTGATCCAGGTCACTTAGGTGAACATAATTCTTGGTGGGTCAACTAGATGGGTAAACCCTACTTTCCAGTGATGGGGCAGAGTTGACCTGTCATGGTAACTTTGGATGGATGTGATGTGCTGAACCATTGATGGGTCAGAGGGGCTGATGTGGAACAAGTGGATGTGATTCAGGTACAGCATAAGAGTACTCACCATCTGAGGCATATCTTTGGAAAAGGTCAGAAATCACCCACAGGTGGCCAGGATAATCAAATGGAGAGCCCAATCAATGATCATTGGGGCAACAATGCAAATGGTGACATGCTTTTCTGGATCAGTAGGGAAAATCTTAAAATAATATACAGATAAAATCCAGAACAGACTGAGTATAGCAAGAGTGTTTTATTTGGAAAATTAAATCTGGAAAGTAGAATGAGCCAACAACAGACCCTAGGGAGTTGTTGTCTTAAGAGTGCGGTGGAATATTGGGGGAATTCTCTGGATTAGGGATGGGGATACTAGCAGTAGACTCTAATTGGCTGGAGAGGAAGTTATCAAGGGGTTGTTGAAGCTTTGTACAATTATTGTAAACCTTTTGATGCCCTCCTCCCAGGTTTAGGGGGCCATTTTAGAATGTTAGTTATGACCTGGCACCAGTTATAAGATCCATATTGACCATGCATCTAGTTTCACCAGAATCTGTTCTGGTTGGTTGGGCTACTTGCGTAGCTTTGGATGTCAATCAACTGACTAGTCTTATAAATACTTAATCTGTTAATTCATAAAATATGATTTAAACTGGCTTAGCTGACCCACTATGGGGAAATCAAGTCTAAGAACTGTTTTTCTCTTTTTTGAAGGGTTTGAATAATGGGGAAGGGGTGGGGTGAGTCTCTGGTCCTGCTGATGGCTCCATGGATTGTCCAACCTCTCTACAAACCCCTTCTAACGTCTCAACCAAAGTAGAGGAGGAAAGGAAGGGCAGTGATAGTTGATCCTTGGGGGCCAGGGAAGTACCCCATTGCTCATCCACCACATGAGCCAGGTCGCTTAGCTGAGACAAGGGATTTACTTGGAACTTGAGACCCTTCTTACGCCTTAAGGGGTGTTGATCCTTGTCTAAACAAAGTAGCTGTGCCTTATATCTTACACTATACTTTCCTTTTATCCTTTGAAAAATTATTTCACTGAGGCATGGACCAGGACGTAGTTTTTATTTTTCTCAGGGATCTTGATGGCTAGTATAGCGGCAACCTTCTGGGGGATGGGGGCTTCTGTGTGGGATGCATGGAAAGCCTTCATTAACTCCTTGCAATTTTTGCAGTCATGTGCACTTACCAAAATTGTTTTTATATGAAGGTAGCCCTTTTAAGGATAAAAAGTAACGCAAAAACTGGCGTGACCTCAAGAAAGCTAGGATCACCTCAACCTCCGCCTCCTGGGAGCTCCCAATGAGAATGGGATTGGGTGACATTGGCCATTCCCTTCAAAGGGGGACAGGAGAGATGCATGAAAAACATCATGCTGCTTATAATGCGCTGGGAGTTTATAAAGAAGGCGCCATTGCCTAGGTCCTTCTTGACTTTGGAGGGTTCTGAGAATTTGGCTGCCAACTTTTGGGTGGTGACTTTTAGGTGAAGGCTCATCATGTCCAACATGATGAGCAAACCAACCTTGATCTCATGTATGGGGAGACGCTTCCAGATGGCAAACTTCTTGTAGTCTCCTATTGCCTTTAGAAAGTGTTCACCAAAAGGCTCTGTGTTTTGAGTATGGCAGCTATACAATCCTCTGCTGCCAGAAAAGCCAATGAAAACTGGGTACCAATTTGAAAAAAAGAGGCTGTACTCCATTTTGACCTCAAAGGGGAAAGCGAGTAGAGGAGTGCGTGGCAATATTATAAGCAAACTATTCCAGGGCAAATCTTTGGCTAGGTGTCCTGGGAGGCAGACGCATAGCACCGCAGGTACTGCTCCAATACTGGATTCACCCTCTTGTTATGCCCATCAAACTGTAGTAATAAGAGGTGGACCTTCAGGTTCTGATGCTGATGAGGGCCAAAAGTTCATCCCAAAACTGGGCAGTGAACTGAGGCCCCCTGTTGCTCATGATCTCCTTGGGAAGCAAACATGAAAAACGCATGGGTAATAAAAAAGGTTGCGGTCCTATGCTATGGATGAGAGGCAGGAAATAAAGCAGAGAAAAGTTGGTAAATTAGTTGACAACTATAATTATGGCATCAAAGCCATTGGAGGAGGGGAGTTACACTATGAAGTTAACTGAAACTGAGGTCAAAGGGCCCTTACCTGCTACAGGGGATGCAGTAGCCCCTTTTTGCTTGAGCGGTCTAACTTTGCGTGAGATTAGGTGATGCAGTTGGACATCCAAGTGGGGATATCCTTTGAGGACCCTAGCCAGTTATAGGTTCTCTTAATTAGGTCTGCGCACTTCTTAGTTCTAGGGTGGCCAAACATCAAGGTGACGTAGTGTTCTTCAATGATGCAGCTGCAAATGGAGAGGGGAACACATACTCTTTTGCAAAATAAGATTATCCCTTCCATTAGGGAATTTAAGGACCTTTTCCAGTGCTTGCACTCCAGTTATCATACATTTCAACTCCTTCTGGACAGCAAGTTTGGCCTGCAAGGATGAAGAAAAAACTGGGGCACCTGAGGCCAGTTTGGAAAAGGAACTAGAGAGAGGGGCTAAGGAGAGGATCTGGGAGAGAGCGCCACTGTAGTGTATTTCAGAGGGTCCTCCTCATTGTCCTGTGACAAGGAGAGATTCTAGCTTAGAATATGTGGAAGAACATTCAAAGGTTCCTTGATAAAGTCATACTTAAAGTGGAACCTGTAGAGGTCCTGATAAGCGTGGGTTTGGCAATGACCCAGCTCCTAGGATTTCTGGCAGTATAGAGGCGCTTTGTGGTCTGTTAGGACATTGATCTTTGTTGCGTGCCCTGCAGTAGGTAGCACCATTGAGTGAGTGACCAGGGAACTGCTTCCAAATCCTTGTAGTACATGGGACAAGTTTTCTTTGGAGGTCAACTTCCAGGAGAAGTAAGCTACAGGGTGTTCAGCTACCTAATGCTTCTGTAGAAGCATTGCACTACTGCCACTGAGGAGTTATTGCAGGCTACCATAAAAAGTTTTAAGGTATTCACATGATAAAGCACAGGGGCATTAAGGACGGCCTCTTTGATAACCTTAAAGGCTTATTAACAACTGGGGGACCATCTCAAGGGAACGTTATTCCACGTTAGTTAGTGAAGAGGAGCCACCAGCCGGACTAGAGCAGGGGAGAACTTCTTAAAGAAAATGATTGTTCTAAGGAAACTCCAAAGTTTTTTTTTGGGTGTTTAGGGCGGGCCTAGACTGGATAGCCTCCACCTTGCAAGAAAGGACAGAATACATTCTTCAAGATTAAGTACCCTAAGAAGGTCACCTCTTCCCAGAAAAATTCACACTTGAAGGGATTTACAAAGAGACTCATCTTGTGAAGAGCTGCCACCAACAGTTTTCGGGCTTTGGTATGCTGTTCTGGTGTAGGAGAATGAATTATTACATTATTAATATATGTGACAGTGAAGGAAAAACCAAAGATCATCTAAAACGTTGTTAATGAGGTGCTGGGAGGCGGCTGAGAATTTTTTTTAACCCAAAGGATATCACCCTAAAATGTAAGAGTCCTCGTCTGTGTGGTTGGCTGTGAGATACTCTTGTCCTCTTGCAACCAGTACCTTTTTTGAAGGCATTCAACAGATAAATTAGGAGAATACATAAGACTTAGTTATGGCCTGTGCAATGGATTGTTCCAAAGGTAGGTGGCATGGGTCAAAAACCGTAATGTTAATTCAAATTATTGTAGTTTACACATGGCTGCAGAGATCTAACTAATTACTGAGTAAAGACCATGGGAGAGGCAATGGAGTGGGATTTTTGATAAGTCAATCCTTCTTTATCATGTTATATAGCCAGAATCCCTGAGCTTTGTCCTCTTTCTCAGTGTAAAATATAGTGACAGCTTATTTAATGAGGCCTAGCGTTGTCAAAAAAACAGCTTTTACTTGGAGTGAGGGTGAAGTAAAATTCAGAGACATATCAAAACTTTCTTGTAAGGAGCAAGGAAGGAAGGGAATTCTGGGGAATATATATCAGGGGGGCTGGGGAAAGAATCTGAGTTCAGCGAGTGAATCATGAGTTGAAACTGGCGCTAAAGCATCATATTTCAATGCGCAGGTAACTACACCAATAACTCAAAGTATTGTACAATGACAGTATCTTTGATCGAAATTCTACACAAAAAAGACAAAAATCAGCAATAGGGGTTTTTATTCAAGAAAATAAAAGAGCTTCTTGTAGTATCAAGTACTGACAAAAGATCACAGCTTTCTTTGTCAGACGTTTGCCCTCATATGTCCAAAAAATGATTTTGGGTTGAAATGGGCCAATCATAGAAATGTCAGACATTTACAAGTTCACAATAATAATGAAGATTTAAA
The DNA here is from genome assembly GCA_022478985.1 of Massospora cicadina. Lineage (NCBI taxonomy): Eukaryota > Fungi > Entomophthoromycota > Entomophthoromycetes > Entomophthorales > Entomophthoraceae > Massospora > Massospora cicadina. The sequence goes on along the minus strand of JAKSZP010019323.1, from coordinate 4,144 downwards.
TGATATGAACGATTTTACCAGCCAAAAGACCCTGGCCATTTCTCAGTGGAACCCCATGAATTGGGGTAACACTTCTCCAAATACCAACAAGCTATTATCTTAAAATCAAGTAATTGGATTCCTCCAAACATACGGGCTATTCTGGGGCATCCATCAAAGGGTTCTCCCCTAGCCACATCTAATCTATTACAACACCTAAGTGGGGACCCCCTTTATAAGCTTGGCAGAGGGCTCCAAGGTGCAATAATTTAGCTAATGGGGATTGGCGAAAATATATTAAATCATTACCCCACAGGTATGTATTGCCTACTACTGATTCCCCATTCTTGTCTAACTATATTGAAGCGAGTTTTAGGAGCTTTGATAAGCTGAACTTGCATATTTCCTTATTTGTACTGCAACAAGCTGTCCCAAACTTATAATTAATTCCCTTCGACCCTTGATACCATTTTAAAAACTGAATAGTCATATATTGAGAGGGTTCATTTTTTCCTTACCCCTGTGACACTTAATAAAACTACAAAAATACACAACTTTCTAGTTTTTAGTGTCTATTTAATTTATTATATTAGATAGTTTTACTCCCCTTAATTGTTGGTATTTAGGTTTTAATGCACCCAGGCGATCTTCTCCTATCTTAAATCCAACAAGTGGTGCTCACTTCAGTGGTAGTGCACCAAAATAAATTACAAAAATGGAGGCTGTTGGGGTGAATAACCCTTGCAACCAACCTCTGCTTCTAAACCCCAGCTAGTTGCCCTTGAAAAACAACTAGTAAGCATTTTATCAAGACTTAAAAAGGAACTTTTCTCTCTTGTTGCAATCACTTTTGCAACTTATTCAATTCAAGTCTGATTCTAGTTTGAAAATCTCACAGAGGAGATTAGTCTGCGCCCATGTCAGGGAGCAGTTGGGCAAGTAAGGTAAGAGGAGCAGGTGGGAGGCCCGCGGCCTCAAATGTTTGGAAATGCCCTGGAGAAACTGGCAGAATAGAAAAAAATTTAAAAAAACTGGCAGTCACTATTTCCCCAGAAATCCTCACTTGGCAAGCGCGATGCAACCAGTACATCAACACGCCATACTCCCAACCACTCTCATCAGTGGAATATGGAGTCCGTGTGTTTCTGGACATCCAACAAACAGCTCTATGGGAAAAATTTTGTGGGGATATGCACACTTTTCTCCTGACCGCGGTGTATGTCACACCTCACTCCATGTCACGTGGTTGGCTGGACCTCAGTTTCGAAAACAAGGGGGCAGCAGATGAAGCTGCTGAGGTGCACGTAGTGATTGACCTCCCTGAAGGGCAATGGGTTGTCAAAACCAAATGCACCAGATGGATAAAATACAACCAAATTTTCCTCACGTTGACTTTTTGCCTACTACAGTAAAATATGCCATTTTGGAGCAACACCTGAAAGATGGTCTCACTGTCTACAGCGAAATACAATCTTTTGAAATGCAACGCTTTACGCTGATGCCACACCTGTGCACTGACAAAGCCATTGCAGTTCTGACCCCAACCAAGGAGATCGTGAAGGACCTAACCCAGATCCCGCACTCCACATATATTGATATTGAAGGGCATACCACCCACCCTTTCTGGGTAGCCATGGACAGCGCACCCCCCATCTGCACCCACTGTGATGCGTTCGGCCATAAGGCACACATATGCCCCACCAAGGAGGGCATCACATTCCAAGAGCACCCCTCAGTGGCCATGGCCAGCGGAGAGGCGCACTACAAACCAACTGCAAGCACCAAAGAGGATTTCCCGTGGGGAGCACAAGGCTGCTACCTACTGGTAAAACCTATTTCACCACAAGAGTGGAAGAAGGCCAAGCAGGCCCACAGGGCTGTGGCCAAGGAAGTTGCTAAAGTCACCACTGCTATCTCACACTCCTAACGCCAGGAGGACATTGAGACCTTTGAAGCAGAAGCAACTTGGGAATCCATCAACCAATCAGATTGGGAAGCCCATGCCAATTGGGCCACCCAATCTGAGGATCTGATGGGTGACTCAATCTCACCTGATCTTTGCAACCAAGCTCCAGTTGAAACTGACTTGGGGTCCAACCTACCTGAAAAATTTTTTTTGACCCGCTCGTAGGTGCACTGAACTCATCCACACCACAAAAAATTTGTTCAACGTCGGGGAAACAAAAAGTGAAGGCAAAAGCCAACGCGAACCTTTCTGCTAAAATCAACAGAACTACCGATAGTGTTGCTGCAAACTCCCGCGCTGCCATGAAGGCCTGTGGGGATCTAGAGGAGGCTAGTGGGCCCAGGTGCCCACCCCCTTGCACCTAAGGTGCGATGGGGAAACCTTCACTTTAGGGACGTTGAATATCGCTGGACTCAAGGCCTCGCCATCCCAGGCTAGGAAACTGAGTTTTTTACAAAAAAATTTACCCATGGATAACCTGGCCACCAGGAGTCCCACTGTCCACAAGGTTCTGAGGATGCTTGGAAAACCATGCTCCTCCCATCCCTATCCTTTTAGTCAGAGCACTGTGGGGTGCTAGTTTGGGAAAACAATTTTTTCAAATTTTTATTGTCAGAATCCTTCCTAAATGGCCAAGTCCTCATTGTCACTTTCTCGTGGGCTGATGTGGCACATGCTATTGTCAACATCTATGCCCCAACCTGTGCACAAGAGCATCAGGAATTTTTCTCATTGGTCAAATCCCTCCCGTTACCCCCAGACCCTTTTGTAGTTGGTGACATGAACTGTTGGCTAAACACACCAATGGACTGTTGGCCTTCCTCCTCCCACGCCCCCCAGGGTCATGTAGAACTTCGCGTTCTAAAGGCCACCCTTGGGCTAATGGATGCGCTGCCGTGGCAAGCCCCATTACTCAAAAACATGATGCGCCCCCACGTCCACAACAGCCAATTAAGGTCCATGACCTGCATCAACCTTATCCTTACGCTGGCGAAATTCCAACCCCACATTTCCCACTTCAAAACAATAAAAATTGAATTATCCAACCACTGGCTGGTCTTGATAACCTACCACCTACCTGTCGCAGTGGCTAAGGCCCCACATTGGTGCAAACTCCACCCTCCTGAACTTGCATCACCAGGATATTCCACTTGGGTGGAATCAGCAACTTTGGCAAAATAGTTTGTTACACCATTTTGCGCGGACCCCATCTCCACATGGGCAACTTTCCGAGAAATTACAATCTGCCACTCTCACCACCTCTCCTCTAGATGCTCACGAGCCACATCAGCTTTCATTATGCATGCTCTGGCAGAGTTGACACACCTGGAGTCCAACATCCCAGCCACAGAATACAGACCTGCATGGGGCTGGAAGTGGGTGGAGGCAGCCGCCCACCTCAACGTGCTCAAAAGGCAACACAAACATCAGGTTTGTGTTCAGTACAGGACCAAATGCATTACAGAGGGCGACAAGTGCACCACACATTTTTTTAAAAAAATTTTGCACCACGCCAGAGCATGGCCTGCACACATGTGCGAAGATTGGATGATTCCATCGTGGATACGCCAGCTAAAGTGGCAATTAAAACACAAAAGTATTACTCCAAGTTATACCCATCTGATCCAATTCAGCCAGCTGAAGTGTTGGAATTTCTCAACTGAACCCACATCTGCACCATTTCCTGATATCCGGAAATAATGAATTTGATCACTCTGAATGAATTATGGACAGCCATCCGCGGTGCACCAAACCAGAAATGCCCAGGCCCAGATAGCATTCCATATGATTTCTATAAAAAGTACTTCAAATATATAACCCCACTACTGCTAGCCTCACTTAACCAAAGCCTTCTGGAAATGCGCCTCCTACCAGGAGGACAAGAGGCCTTCACCATCACACTCTTCAAGAAAGGGGACAAGCTAGACTTAGCCAACTGACGCCCCATTTCTTTAACTAACACAGATACAAAAATTTTAACAAAAATGATGGCTAACCATTTATGGATTGTAGCATCTGCCACCATCTCCCCAGAACAATTCAGTTTCATACCCAGAAGGTCGATTTGGGACAACGTGCACTCTGTGGCTAATGCATGCCAGTCCACAGCCTCTGGGGCACTTGTATTCTTAGACTAACAGAAGGCCTATGATAGAGTAAACTGGGAATACCTCAGGGCCTGCCTCCATTAATTCCGCT
>JAKSZP010019322.1:0-19718 GCA_022478985.1 Massospora cicadina | reverse complement strand
TGTATTTTGTAGAGCTTTTTAAAGTTAATCATTTTTTAAAAGTATCACTAAATCTTAGAATCTGCAGTACTATAAAGTCATATAATGACAAAAAGGTCTAGCTTTATCATTAAAAATTAAAACTATTATATATAGTTAGTTATAAGCTATATAATTCTGACAATTATCAACTAGATTATATAAAACTTTCTTTTATCAAATTTTAGAACTGATAAATTATGGGCTTAATTGCACACAAACAGTTTAAATGAATTAAATTACAATTACCTTTAACTTCTAAAAATAATGTTCTATTAAAAGGCTGTGGGAGACAATGTCAAATAACTTTTTTAAAATAATTGCGTCTTATTTAGTTCATGGCCCTTATAAACAAATCAGATTCATATCAGTACCACCATTGTTTTTAGGTGCCATAATTTCCATGGGTGAATTCTTGTGAACAGCTTCTACAAATCAATTTTTATTGTATATAATCATTAACAAGCTTTACAAAGAATAATTCATTAAAAATATACAGCTTCATTTAAAGAAAATACTATAAAACTATATAAAGTAAAAAAAAGGTTTATAAATTTGTTTATTATATATTAGATGCAGATATTTACATATGTAGTTTTCAAGTTACTACCCTTGGGGAAAGAAACCTATTTCTACCCTATATGTTTCTTTTACAAAGATCCTCAATAAAATTAGTTACCTTATAACAGATTTTAAATATTTTATTAGAGAATCTCATGATAGATCTTTTTTCTACACTAATCCTTGTTGAGATAGTAGTTTTAATATAATAAATCTTATTGCCTTTTTACTTTTATAGCCTATATAAAAAGAATCTTCCCTACTATCCTGTTGGATGAATTGTAATTTCTGACTAAAGAACTTTTAGAAGCTCTTAAAGGCTTAGATTATGAACTGTTGTATTGACAGAGATTTGCAAAAAATACAAGTTTTTTTATTAATAGAGTTAGAGGTAGTGTTGTGCTTAGGGATAAAATACAACTGTATGGGACAAGTTAAGGGCAAGCAAAGACCCTGACATAAGGATTGTACTTTTAAATAAACTAGATAACAATTAAAGGTAAAGGCTATTAATTGGCAAATACTTCTAAAATTGCTATATAATCGTGGTAATCAAAGAAAGTAAAAACAGTTATCCATTTTATTTCCTGGAAGCAATATAGGGGAAAAGAAATACCCATGCTACAGGGAAAAATTGGTAAAAGCTTTTGAGATAAAATCTATATTTACTTGATTTTCTGGACTTTTTGGCATCCCACAATATTTTTAAAGTAAAGGTATTTGTTCATTAAGATTGGATTAAACCCTGGCAGCAACGGTTGATTTTTTTGATAAAATTAAAATTCCAACATTGGAGATTATCAAATGTTCAAATTATGCCAAAATCACTGATGTTAAATAACTCTTGACTTGATTATTTGTTCACAAGAGAGTTGTGAGATAATCCTGACTCTGTTAATAGAATTTCACTAAAATTAAATTTTATTTTAGTTAGTCCCATGACTTCTTATTTAAACCCTTTCTTGACAAATTAACTCCCTCCCTTAATTTCATTTTCAATAGTCAATGATCCTCATCAAAAGAACTCTTTTTTTATTTTGAATGATTTAATTCAATTATAAATATTATTTATATTATAAATAGAATATAAGATTGGTTAGTCTGGCAGGATAATTTCTGCTTCCACTCTAGTGCAGGTATTATTCAACGCAAGTTTAAAACCTGTGCTTGCTAAAAAAACTTGGTGTGGTGTTTGATAAAGGTTGACCCACTTTGATTACAGTTTTTCTTTTTTATAACTAAAGGATTTCTTTTGTTGTCAAAATTTTTGTTTATTTTGTGTATAAGTTTAGCATATTCTTACCTATTTAAAGATCAAGGACTTTAATTTCTAGTTATAATCTATTGAATATCCAGAGATTGGCCAACTAACAATAACCAGTGCAAGTAGCATGCAGAAGGTTTTTGAACTACACTAGTTGTGCTAAATACAGGGGGACTGTAATAGCAAAATTAATTTTGAACCTCACGATGGACCCAAATCATGAAAGGAGAGATGAAGAATGTATTCAATCAGTCATTTTCTACGTTAATCCTCCTACTCCAAAACTAATAGCGCTGGAAAAAGTTGAATTTCAGGATTCCCCAAAAAATGTTAACTTTAAAACCTACATGTTCACTGAGGATCAGCTGAAACAAATTGGACAAGTGTTACTTTGATGATTATGGTTTTTTGACCATAAATCTGATTTAGTATCTACCTTATTTTATTTTCAGAAGTATCAGGACCAGATAATTCAGAAATATGATTTTTATTCCCTCCAATTTATCTTCAAGTACTACAGCAAGCTAATAATGTAGCTCAGATGAAACAATATCTCGTTGGGTATCATCAACCCATGGTATGGAAATCCCAATTGACCATTTTTGCCACCACAACCTGGTTATGGAGTTTATTAAAAAACTAGAAAAATGTGGAAGTGTTTCAGGCCCTGAATAGACACCTTGAAGCCAGTTTTAGGCCCTTTTTCAGGCCGTTAATGACAAGTACAGCCTGAGTGTATTGATATTTCAATGACAAGTACACCTGAGTGTATTGATATTTCAATTACTCGTTAAACTTATTGTCATCCAACTGGAGCATTTTCTCTAATATATCAGGTCATGAAAAATGCGATGTCCCCAATAAATGGATTTAATGCATGACATCATATAGAGTAAGTCAAATGTACTTGAGTTACTTCAGGTGACTATATCCAACAGGCCGAGGTAGTTGAGGAACTTAATTGATATACCCAATGTGAAATGGGGTGGCTACAAAGCACTTAGGAAATAACATTGAGACCATTATCCACCTCTAGTTGGGAGTCCAGAAGATCAAATATTGACAATAATCCAATCATCAGGATATCAAAGGGGTTGAGCTATTGGCTCAGGCGCTTCAAAAAGATAATAAAGCTTCTCTTTAATAAAAAAATGAGCTATGCTTCAATCGTGAAAAAACCATATCTTGGAGGTTGCCCACAAAAGCAAATTGGATGAACTGCGCACTAGCATGCATGAAGGATGAAAATTTTGTTAATCAATGAAAATTCAAACTAACTTTGCTTTTAGGAAAGAAGAATCAAACCACTTGGGAATGACAAGTTTAAGGCGAATTTCAGGATGGTAGATGTTGGTTCCCTTGTCAAAACGTACCCCCTGCTTAATCAGATCTATTTAAAGAAAAACATTTGTAAGAAAAAGCTATCCCAGAAATGATGCATAGGCATACACGTTCAGTGCCTACCTCATTATTTGTCTTGCCTTCTTATGTACAGACGTCGGCTCACAAACAAAATCTACCCCCAAGCTAGTAACCCAGGGCCACGGGTTAGTACTGCACCAGTGACATCCAAATCAGATGTTTCTATCCGGTTCCACTAATATAATTCATCTATAATCCCTAACTTTAACAAGCATAAAAACGTACAGCCAAGTTTGAAATGATATAAAATGACCATGCATGGAGCAGTTGGCCTTTTTAAAGCCTCTGCCATGATTTACTGTTCAGATAACCAGAGTTGAGATCTGATAATACCCTAAATACTTGAGGAATGCTAGACCTTTTGCTGATGTGGAAACATGGTTTTATGAGAGCAAAGTCACTAAACGCATGGTCGCTCTGAAGGCTGAATTCATGCCAATTTAGTTTAAGAAGAAGAGAACCATTACTGAGTTCAATGACCAATTTTAAATGTGAACAGGTACTGCTGAGTTCTAAAACCATGGTAGACTTTGACGTCAAAATCACGCTTCAGAATACCACCAAGAATTATTTGGCGCTCCACCGTTACCTGCTTTGAGAGCATGTGAAGTATCTAGATACACCATCCATGATTGAGTATCTTAAGAGGTGTGAGGTTACACTTGAACCACATAACGTGAAAGAATAAATCATCCATCTCTCTTGAGATATTAAGAGTGTAAAAGGACGATAAAGAACTTTTTCTCCCCACTGAGTGAAATTTGGAATTTCCAAAACATAGCTGGGTTAACTTACTGAATCTGAGAATCCAAAGGACATTATGCGGCCTCTTGCCCTAAGAGACGCCCTGAGAGAAATTATGTGACCTTCTAAGAGGATGAAAGCCAGAGAAAAGGGCTCTGGCACTAGAAGAGTGAAGCTCTACTGCCAATTATCATTTTTTATCCCAGAGTCCTAAGGAAGATTTGAGTCAGTCCCATATCCAAAAACCCCCAATAAAACAATCCTACAGTAATGGCTATTACTAAAAGTCAGAACGCAGCCATGGAATGAGAAGGACAAGAAGTTGCCTCAAAACTTACGCCACACAGATTTTAACAAAATCAATTTCAAAGACTGAAATACCTCAATCCTTAGCTCCACTGAAAGGTTTCAAGGTTGCGTTGCTAATTGAGACTTTAGAAACCCAGTTCCCTGATGTAAGAAAATATCAAGACTAGTATTAGCCAAGTCAACGCTTCTTCCATTATTGCAATAAATGGGAGTCACATTATATGTCTGATTGTAATTATATAAATATATTTACGTAAACAAAGTTCAAGTTTGAACCAATGTTGACGAGGGAGCCCTTGGAAGTAATTTTAAGTCAGTTTAACAAATGATTGAGACTAGCTCCTGATGTAGCCCAACATTAACAATGTGGGACGGCTGGTCCTATGAGTACAACAAGTGAAGGTGCGTAAAGAGCGTTCCAATGAGGTTTAAATCTTTACACGTTAGTGTCTCTACTATAGTGCTTCCCAATGATAACAATTAATTTTTTGCTAGTACTAGAAAACTTAAGTTTTATGGCGCTATGTTAAACTATGAGGAGAATAATTTTACTATCCTTGGTCAAAAATTACCCCTTCACTATGTGAATAATAACCAAACCTCCTTAAAACATAAGAATTATTTTGTTAGTGTGATTCATAGAAATGGTGTAGTGTCTACCCATACTAAAAATAGGCTATATTTTAGTTCTCCTCCTACTGCCACCATTTCTTAGAATAAAATCATCCCCTTTAAAGCCTCTAGTGACTGTGTTATACTTATTTGTGAATAGCGTGTAATGTCAACCAGAATGAACCTAAAATTTAATCGAAGGTTTGTTAAGGTAAATTTACTCCTCTTGGAAATGTTTTATGGGCTGAAATTCCTGGAGCTACTGTAGTAATCTCAGCTGTCCACGAAAGAAAACTTTATATCACTTGTCAGCCTATTTACTTTATAAATGTGCATCAAAAGAGGTAAGAAGATCGCGTTCATGCATCTTATTACACTGTAAGAGATTTTTATTTACATCAGATTATGCTTCTGACAGAGTTTGACCTATCCAAAGATCTTTTACTAAATTGTAAAGTCATTTCCCATAAACAACTCAACAGGCAAACTGAGAAACAGAAAGTTTAAGCGATGCCTTCAAAAATATATGCTTAAATATAGGCACAGACAACTATGACTATAGATATGCTGTGGGGATCCAGAATAATGTTGAAATTAATTAAAATCCCATTTGCTTACACATGATATTTAAAGAAGTAAGTCTAGCAATAAGGATGCGCAAAAGGAATTGGAGAAGCTTATACATCAGGGGATGGTTGTCCTCTCGCATAGTTCATGGACCAGGCTGGTACTCATACTCAAGAATAAAGTTGACCCTAATAGAGTCATTATATATTTGCTGACGTTAAATCTTATAAATAAAAAGGATATTTATTCTTTACATCAAAATAGATGACGCCCTGAACAATTAGGAGGAGCAAACTATTTTACAGCTCTAGACCTCATCAGCAGATACTGGAGATGACCTTCCACCCAAAGATCAGGAAAAGAGCGTGATTGATACCTCCTAAGTGTTGGTATTACTGACTCAAATGACTCATGTACCTTGTAATGACCCAGCCACCTTCCAACAGGTGATGGACACAATCATGGAAGATTTGAAGATTAGTTATGTTCTGATTACCTCGCCATAATATATGTGTTCTCAATGGGTTGGGACCATCTAGTACTAAAAAAATATGTGTTCTCAAAAACGTTCACTCACCATTTAGCTCACCTTATGAGGTCTTTCAGGGGCTATCCTAAGATCAACTATAAAGCAAGGCTAGCAAGTGTTAGTCTTTTTTTAGTACTAGATGGTCCCCAAGTGTTAGTCTTAAAGTCCTCAGATGGAGTATCTGGGGAACATAATTGACACTCAAGGAATATGATCACAGCTTAGAAAAATTTGATGCTATCAATTTCATGTGAGAGCCTAAAAGTAAATGGGATAAAAATAATCCTCAGAATGGTCAGGTATTACCATCAATTTATACTGTGTTTTTCAAAAATTGATGAGCCCTTACTACATCTACTCTAAGGAGGCATTACCTTCCAATGGGCTTACTATTGGAAAGTCTCCTTTAACCAACTATGGAGAGCCTTGACTGAAGCCTTATATTTAGTTATCCCAACTTTGAGCAGCCTTTAATAGTGCAATCTTATGCTTCCCTCACTACTATATGAGCTTTATTCTCTCAAATAATGGATGATGGAGAGGAGCGCCTGGTAGCCTTCTACAGTCGTGTCTTAGAAAAACATGTGCGTAATTACATGGTACCAGATCAAGAATGATTAGCTGTCATATATGCATGTAAACAATTTCAAGTCTTCATACATGGGACCAAGCTCAAAGTTTTAACCATGTTCTCTGCAATGTTCTTATAATCTTAAGGAACCCAAATGTCAGTTAGCAATCTGGGCCCATAATTACAGGTCTACAACTATTTTCTAGCACATCGCTCAGGACATACTATCAAAAAGCTGATAGACTCTTGTGGCTGCCTGTCATAACAGCATTATCTACCTTTGCAGATTGACTATTTATAAAATGAAGACAAAGAACTATGATGATTAAAAGTCTGCTATTGGTCTCATATTAAATTAGTTAATAAAAGATACCAAATTTGGGATGGGCGATTATATAAAATTGTGAGGAACGGCTGAAGGCTATACCTTCCACATTCAGCTCATTTAGAAATAATCATACAAGCTCATCACGTTTTAAACCATGGATGTATACTTGTGACCTTAGTGCTAATTCATCAAGTTATTATTGGGAATGTATACGGTTCAATATCTAATTTGTATTGACATGATGCAATTAAAACAAGTTCATCATCCCTATAAGTCTACATCTACCATATGGTTTATCAATCCTAACTATGCTTAAAATTCAGTATCTATATTTATATCATAAGAACCTTCCCAGATAGTGATTTCACCTTTATATACATAATATTAGCAATTGATCAACTTACTAGGTAAGTCAAAGCCCAAGACGTAAAAGATCATGGACATATATCTACTGCCAAACTATAAAGAAACAGGTAACCCGCCAGCATGGTTGTCTAAAAAGTAATCACATGGACAATGCCACAGCATTCACCTCTTGATTCATTCTCAAACTGGATGTCTTATTGGGTATCGGAGTTCTTTCCATCTCATAAATCTTAATACCAATGGAATGATAGAACTTACCAATGGTACCCTATTACAAGCCCTTCAGAAGTTTGCAAATGGGTCTACTTCACAATAGGCCACATACATGGACTCAAATTTTTTGCTTACACTATCAATTTCCACAGTGGTAAAAGATATTTACCTTTTCAGATTTCTTATGGTCAATAACCTGCTCTACCGCCTATATTACATTCCAAAATTTACTGATGGGAATAACATTTGACCATCTTAATACTTCAACTTCGTGGTGAACCTCTTAAAGAGTTTGGGTTGAGGTCTATGGGGCACCTCAGACTAAAAAGTTAATTAGAAAATAGAGATGACTTGTACAGATTAATAGTGCCAAGCTTTGCAGTTGGCAATAAAGTTGCTTAATGGTATACCTATGGATTTGGTAGGACGCATAAGTTAACTAACTTATGGAAAAGACCTTGTATTGTGCTTTACAGAGTCACTGCCAAAGCATACACTATTCTAAGACTAATGATTTGAGAAAAAGTTAATGTGTTCACGCCAAAATTTTTTGACCTTATTATGAACTGAATGATCGTTCATCAAAAACTTAGTGTTAAATAAAGTCAAGAAAGGAAGTGTTGATAGTCATTGATGTTATTTCTGGTTTGTGGATCACAATTATCATACAATCCCAACTCCATTAATAATTTTTGCTCTAAAATAAGATTGCATTGTAGTTGCCCTTTTGACCTCACATTTAGACTGGATATCAAAAAATTATCTACCACATATGATTGCTTTTTACAATAGTTAAAGATCTTAAACATGAGAGTTCTATTATATCTTGAATGAAGTAATTCAACTATAGATATTATTTGACTATAGTTTAAGGATCACTTTTGTTGTTAAAATATTTTTGTTTATTCATGTAGATCTTTAGTGTAAACTTACCTATATTAAGAGATTAAGAACTCTACCTCGTAGTCATACTATATGGTAGAGAAAGAGTTGGACTGGTCATTTATAGCCTGTGCAAGTAGCATGCATAAGGGTTTGCTAACTAAAAAAACAGCACCCCTTTTCTGATCTTAGAGTAGTAGGGTAAAGGGTTTTAAACTATCAACTATGTACCCAAATATCACATTATCCTGGGCAACCTCAAAAAAAATGTTCATTTTCTTTCTTTAAAAAAAGATTTTGTAAGATCTTGACCAATTCAAAGCTAACTTGTTGTCTCTTCCATCTGGCTGGTGATGTTTGCCAAATATCAGGATATAAGACATGATTGGAAAATTATCAACCTTTTGACTCCCATAAACAAATCAGCGTCTAGATTAATGAAGAGGGTTAATGAAGCTACCTTGACTAATCACACAAAAAAATCAGTAGTTAATAAGGCTCAACCTGAAATAGGAAAAGTCCATTGGATCAATTTGAGCATAAGTCACCATGAGATAAAGTCCTGCTCAAACTGAATAAAGGGTCATCAGAAGGTCAGGCGACTTATATCTAAGGCGGCACTTGAGGCATTACATTAAGATGAACTCACAAAAGGGTAATAATCAAGAATTTGTAAAATAATAAACTTAAGTAATAACATGTCTTATTTGACTTGATATATTCAACTTACAATTTTACTTTATCAAATAATATGCAACAAAAGCATTATAGTATCCAGACTGAATCTCCTGATTAAGAGCCTGCCATCCAAATTACTCCTTTATTAATTTTTCCAATCCTTTTCCTAATGGGGTTTATATTAGAAAATGTAAAATATAAAACCCCTATACAACTATTATAAAGTTTTATCATTAATTCTTTTTCTCAATATAACTTGACTTCATCAAAGTCCATTTTTGCTGTACTTACCATAGGAAGGATAATATAGCTGATGTAACATAAGTGGTGATTTGAACTCCTAAAAATAAAATACACTTGTCATGTATCTTAGACGGCTTTAATTATTGACTGTTGAGCTTATTGGGAATAGCACCATTGTTCTTGTTAACGGAAGCCCAATAGGCTGATGCTCACTACATGGGCTCAGCCAACACTTAACGATACCTTCAGCTAATTGATTGCCCTATAGAAGATAACTTAATTGATAGTGTCACCCGCTAGGTACACAATGGTAACAGTGAAGAAGATGATCAAATGGGAAATCCACCCATCATCACATTTGATGAAGCTCAAGAAAAACTCTATAAAGATTACCAAAACTCATCGTCTAATTTGGATCTTCATAAAAGAGGTCTTAAAGTAACTTCATGGAGTCATAAAACTAGGATAAAGAGACAGCCACAAAAGAGCATCCTCTGTGGATAGGACTATTATGAACCTGTACAAATCCAGATCTCTTCTAGAGAGTTATGGATCGAGTTTGAAGCTATCTCATTATATCATACAATTTGTGCACCCTGCGCTTTAACATATTGTGCATTTACTAGTAGTCCATAACGAGGAACTCCACCATCATATCGTTACCTAAGGGGACATATGGATGACCTATGAGTAGGTATATAGTCCAGCATCACAAAGTATAGAGGACGTCCGTCATTTGATCAAAGCTCAATTATTAAATCATTCAGCTCTATAATCAAATTGTGAACTATTTATTATGGTGTTATCAAGCATGTGGATGAAGCTATGGAGCTCCTTTAAAAGACATCTTAGAGTCAAATGAAAATACTAAGTGGTTATTTGTTACATTAACTGAGGAGCTCTGAAGACAAGATATCAAAGGCCATGGGGAAATGGCAGCCCAATCTTTTAAAAGACGTCAACAGGAAGAAGAACAGATAACCCTCTTTAAGGCATGTATAGAGAAAGATTTATAACAAATTGATGAGCTGGATATCATTAAACCTCTGAGACTTCATCAGTAGCTCAGAGAACTCTTTCCTGAGTGGCCATGTTGAGAAGGATCTAACATCTCATGGAACTCAGGAGTTTACTCATCTATTACCAGGTACTTACCAAATTAGAGGGCGACTTAAGAGGCAAATCCCCCAGTCAAGAGGACAATAATCAAGTCTATTATTACCTCAACAAAACTGAGAAACTCTCGAATAATCTCACTGAAGAATTAAAAGACAATACTGACAAGCCTCCTCATAGCACCAAATGCAAGGAAATGAAGAAGGACTTAAATGACTCATTTTAATATTAGAGGATGAGAACAAGCTTTTGTGAACCTAATTTTCATCCTCTAGCCAACGATTTCATAATATAAACATCTGCATTAGGACTTGGAGAACGATACATCATTATTGAAGAAAAGACATACTCTGATGGGTGTTACGCCATCACTTACACTGGAGGGAATAAAGCAACATCCCAAAATCTACAGTGCCAAAAATGTTATCTCAAACAGCAATTTAAAAAAACAACATAAGATCTGAGATTACTGAATCCAAAGCTCTTATATTACACTTCAAAAACATATTTGAGGCCATTACCTTTAAGCCTACATTCAAGGATTAGTTTACACCTGGCGAAGGGATTATCACGCCTTTACTCTAAATCTATGAAGCCACGATGGAAGGTGTGACCAATCACTAAAAGGTTAAGCATATATTGCCTTTCTTAGACCATATGACTCAAGAGGTTTTAGTCCCTCATATGGATGACCTGCATACCTGGAGAAAGGTATAGGGAGCGCTCATAAGGGATCTGGGTCAAAGCAGAGTTTGAGTATGAAGAAAGGGTCCTAATGAAAATCATGGTGCATTGAAACGAAACTCAAGCCAAATTTGCTGAGCTTTTTTATATTACCAAACGCTGTTGAACTCAAAGATGCTCAATATGAGCAATGCAATAGCTGTTGTCATTGCTAATTTACATAGTAACTCAGACTTAGCCATGCATCTCATATCCATTAAATAAAGTTTCAATATCATATTGGACATCAAAGAAGCCACACTCGGTGTAGGTGACATACACAAGCCTGAGATCTCCTAAAGGCCTCCACAAACTTAGAGTGTACCATGGAAGAATAAAAACTTAAGAGTGAGAAAAAGCCAAAATGCAACTGCTGCAAGGAGAACAACCATACCAAGAATATATGCTTCAAGAAGAACCCTCTCATGCAGAGCATGGAAAAAGAAGGTCACCTTAGGATCAGGTTTCTCTAAAGCTGACTGACCCAAAGTACCTGGAAAGAAAAACGTCAATGATTGCTCATCTCACTTGCTTTGAAAATAAACCTGACGATTGATCTGAAGGGGGTCATGAGGACACAGATTAAGTTTAAGGTTCACCCGCTGAGCTAGCCGTTCTGGACCATTTGAACACTAAAAATATTGACGACGCTAAGGTTCCCAAAGACACTTACCTCAGTTATGGTATTGGGTGCCCAAGATAGTCAATGCATCCAGCGATACTGATCAGTATCTTGCCCTGTTGATCTAACTCATCTCAAGCATCCACAGTCACCAAGAACAAAGTGAATTATCCCAAGAGTGCCTGAAGCCCAATGCGACGTTCTCCCGCAAAGATGTGTTGCCCTTCCACTGGAGTTTGGAATAACCATCACTAAAGTGGAAGTAGTAATTCAGAAGGTCTGAGTTATCATTACTGTGTATATGGGACCACCTATCAGTGTTTTGTTATCCTGACTCGTCAAGAAGTTAAAGCTCTACTCAGACTTTGAATACATAAATAGTACAGCACCACCATGCTGAATAACATAAAGACTATAGATGCATACTAATCTCTGCCAATATAAGTTGGCAAATTAGTATATTCAGCTCCCATAGTTGCCCTAAACAACAGCAAATATGAACACATGTCAGACAATTGCAAGTCTATTTTTGTGAAAAGAGCGTTTTGGATGAAGATGATAGTAAAAATGGCCAAAGGACCTCGACTGATTTGGATTGGGGAACTTTAAATTGTGGCAATAATTCCATCAATATTAATAAAATCTAGCCAAATAGTTTGAGTTTAGGTAGATGGACTATTCTGACTCATTAGCGGAATCAAGAGAGCTCCTCCAAGGTCCCTCCCAGTCTTACCACTAATTTAATTAAAGCCAATCCATGAAGACCAGGTCCTTTTATAGGGTTGGAGGAGGTCTCAAAATGTGCAGATAGATCCTCACATAGCGATTAGATCAAATTTATTAAATACATTACCTCACGGGCTATCCTACCCACTCTCAACCTTCCATCAGCCCTTCCAATAAAGAGAGGCGAGATTTAAGAGCTTCAATAGGTTGAACGATCATATTTTCTAATTTAATTTAAAACTAATAATGATTCAATGCATATGCTTTTCAAGTATGAGGTGAGTTTAATTACTAAGCTGTGACATTGTAAGAGGGTTCTTTTTTTACCCCACAGCAAATAATGAATTATAAAACTTTAACTTTTTCGTCTTTAAAGTCTATTTATTTTATTATTTTAAGCTGTTTTTCCCCTGTTTGTTGGAGTGTTATAAATTTGGATGGTATTTTTAGAATTGTTAGTTTGTTTGTACAGGTCAAACCCACTGAGCAATAGACAGACAATGTGGGCATTGTCAGTCCATTTGGCTACTTGAAATATACTTAAAAATAGGAGCAATTCCCAAAACAATTCTTTATTTATTTTTAATAATTACAGTGACCTTTCGCTGTCATGTTTCTTCTCTACTATTTACAACCTACCTCTCTCAATCACCCATCTCGCTTATATACAGTGGCTTCAGGCAATACTGTTCTCATGGCTTGGGCTATTTTATTCCGCCAATTCTCCTCAAATTTGTCTCATTATTCTCTAATCCTCTGTCACTCTAATTGAAGGCAATTTACTATGTATTTGTTAAATGTCAACATTGCCTTATCACCTTATTGCCTTATATAGAGGTAATCCAATAAAACCTGTTATACCAATAAAAACCCATTATATCCCAATATCGCCTCATCTTGAGAAACTTAAATAATAATAACTGATATCATTTTTGGCGGATTCAGCCCTAGCTGTCCTATAATTATTATCCAGTCATATCAGAATTTCAACATTAATCCACTTTAAATAGAAAATAAGATCCTATTAATTATAAGGTCGGAGGAACTTTGCATGTACTCAATTAATTATCTGACCACTTGCAGGATCCTTGATAGTACATGCATCAACTCCATTTTCTCTATAACTTTGAACGGACCAATCCAAATAATGGCCAGCTTGTGTTTCCACCCAAATCCATGTTGGTCATGGAAGAGAACCATACCTCCTTTCTTGAACAGCGCCAGGCCACTATGACATGCCTGATCAGCGGCCTGATTCCTGATCTTCTTGGCTAAACTGAAGGAATATTCTTTAGTTTGCAGTTTAATCAGAATATTATCAAAGTTAGTCAGGTAACGGTGGGATTCCAGTCCACCAGTGTCTTCTACACATGAATAAAGTAACGCCAGATGAGCTGGGTGTAAGCCATATAGTAGTTGGAAGGGACTCTTTCCCATGGTGGAATGGTAACTAATATTATAGGCAAATATGGCAGTGGAAAAGAGAAAGCTCCAATTGGAAGGTCAATCCATTACTAATTTTTGTAGTAGTTCACCAGATTTCCATTTACCCATTTGACCATTCCATTGGATTTGGGGTGATATGGGTCATCAGAACCCTGCAGATTCCCATAAGCTCATTCAGTTTGGGTAGGATGTGCAAGGTGAAGTTGGTTCCGTTGTCAATGAGAATAGACTGAGGGCAGCATGTCACTGAATAATACATTCCATCACAAACCTGGATACATTAACCGCCCCCAAGTCTCATACGCCCTCGCTTCAACCCACCAGGTCAAATGGTCAATAGCCACAAGAATGTACCTACAACGGTTAGCTCCTGTTGTCAAGGGGCCAACAACATTGAGGGAAACCATGTGCCAAGCAAAATGTGGCTTTACAAACCAATATGACGTCATACGGCAAAATGGCTTCTCCACTTGGCACTGATGGCAACAGAAAATAGTTTGAGAACATCAAAGCTCATATTTTCCCAATAGTACTGAGGGCATAACATCTACATTTACTTACACACTCCACCATGACTGACTGCCTTATGCGCACTCATAATGATTCCTGGTCGTTCTGAGGGACGCGGAAAATTCACTTTATAATAGCCAATCCACTTGTACAGTTCCTCATTCCGTTGGAAGGTATTTGTTCGCATCACACTTAACACTATGGTCACTTATGGCGGTTTTTCATTGTATTTTCTGCTGATCATCTTATTGTACATCACGTCGCTGAGGTTTGCTGTCAATGCAATAGTCAGTAATCAAGATAAACAGTCATTATTCTGATGCTTTACTCCTGTCCGATGGAGAATCTCAAAATCATAAGTCTGCAACTTAAGAGCCCATCAAGCCAAACGGCCTTCAGATTCTTTGAGGTTCTGCAACCAGCATAATGACGCATGATCTGTTACAACTTTAAACTTTACCCTGTGCAGATAGGCTCTGAATTGCTTATACACGTAGGTTACTGTTAAGCAGTCTCTCAGTCACAGTATAATTACACTCATGAAAGTTCAGAGTTCAACTACAGTATGCTACCAGATGTTCCGCTCCCTCATCATCTTTCTGAGAAAGTACAGCCCCAACAGCGGAGAGGGATGCATCCATCTGAATGATAAACTCCCAATCAAAGTTTGGATATTGTAGCACCAGCGTGCTGATCAACGCTGTATGGAGTGTATCAAAAGTGGATTGATAATGTTCCATCCATTTGAACAAAGCGTTCTTTCTTAACAACTCAAATATTGGCCCCTCAATACATCTAAAATTAGGGATAGAGAACTAGTAGTAACTGACCATTCCAAAAAATATCTGTATGTCATGCTTACTATTGGGTGTAGTCATCTTGCTGATGGCCTCCACCTTAGCCAGCTATGGTTTCAGTCCTTTAGATTCTACCACAAACCCCAGTTATTCCAGTTGATCTTTTGAAGAAGTTACATTTTTGAGGTTTAATTTTTAATGTTCGCCTCAGCCAGCTGGTGGAATACTGCTTCTAGGTGGTCAAGATGCTCTGAATAGGTTTGAGAGAAAACATTAATATCGTCAAGGTATATAAGGATGCATAACAGCTTCAGGCCACCAAGAATAGTATCCATGGCTCACTGAAATGTAGCTGGGGCATTGCACAGCTCTTGAGGCATCCGCGTCAGTTGAAAAGGCCTTTGGAGGTGATTACAGTGCATTTTTCCTGTTACGCCAGGGGTAACTCAATTTGCCATTAACCAGATATCAAGCCCTTCACAGAAAATAATAGGCTCCCCCTAATTGGTCCAAAGCATCGTCAATTCTTGGAAAAAAAGGTAAGAATTCTTTTTTGTAATGCTGATGAGCTTCCAGTAGTCTATTACTACACAGTTGGTGCCATCCTTCTTATTTACAATTAGCACAAGCAAAGCCCATAGGCTTTTGGATGGTTCAAGAATCCCTTGTATAGCAACTTGTCGCTTTTCATCAGTAACAACATCTTCTACTTCCCACAATAGGCAGATCAGCAGAGATTTTATAGGGGGATAATCTCCTGTGTCTACCTGATGGACCACCCCGAGCACAACCTAATTCATAATTGTTGACAGCAAAAATCCCCTTATACTTCTGAAATAAAGCTATTGCTTGGTCTTTTTGTTCTTCTGATAGTCCTATTAAATTACTCCGCGGTACCACTGTTATTATGCTGGCAGGTGTCTCAACTGGTAGACCAAATTCATCCAATGACCTGAAATCATGAACCTGAAGGACCTCATCTATTGGAACCAGATGTAAATACGCTAAATTTGGTGTTGGCGGATTTGCATTGGTTCACTCTGGAGGTTTGCTAATAAAACCTTAATCCATCCATGTCCTGCAAGTACAATCCCTGGAGTCACATGCGGCTCAAACAGTGTTTAATGATAGAGCCCAATAACTTCCCCATTTAACCCATTAATCACTTCCACCTCTAACTCAGAGTTCACTAGGACTTGATGGCCAGAAGGTATAGATATGGGCCCTGCCGCTTGAAGAGTTATCCCTTGATATTCATATATCTGCTGAGGAGGGGGCCAAGTCTTGCGCTTTAGTCAGTGATAGCGAACTGATATCACCCTGTCACTATAGGAAAGGTTGATATGGCTCATATGCACAGGATCCTTCAGTACTCCGCTAGTGGTAAAGTAAATTGGGATCCATTGACTCAGAATGGCGAGGGTCTCCTCCGTCATATTAATGACAGCCCTAAAATGACGTAGGAAAGCGGCCCCAATTAACAGGTTGTATTTTTGTTTAGCAACACAATTGCCAGAGATATAAGAACAATAGACTCAAAGCGTAGAGGTAGCGCACTGTAAGCCCTCTAAGAGATGGTGTTTACTGCTCCAGCAGTTCCGTACACCATTTGATGGTCCACATCAGGTTTAAACGTCAACTTTGCCATCAATTTAGTGGAAACTATGGTGACTGGAGCACTAGTATCTATTTTAGAACAAACTCTATATTTCACAACAAAAATATCACAGTATGTAAACTCAGTATAAGAAGAATATTGACTGTTTAATATTTGAACATTTACAGGCTCTTTTTTAAGAAAACTCATTATCCCCTCACTGAATTGGGGGTATTCTTTGACAATGGCGTCTACCAGAAGGGCGATGTTTTCTCCTTTCAGAGTTGGCGCATCTGCGGCAGAACCAAGTTAGTCCAAGGAAGTTTGATCAAGCATTTGACAGGCATATGGCTTCAGTTGTTCAGGGGACTCTTCTTCCGCCGCTGCCTGGGCTTGAGCTCGGGTTACTACATTTACTCCTCCAACTTGTTGCTGATATAAAAGTCCATCATTGTACTGAGGGACTTCTGCGAGGTATACTACTATTAATTTGGGGACGTTTTGAATTGGTATTGCGGAGGTAGAGGGTCCTGTCTCTACTCCACTCCATCTTTTCCCTAATAGTATTGATCTTGGTGTACATAGTTCACATGGCAGTTATGGAAGAATTTTGCCAAATGACCAGAGCGACCGAAATTGTAGCGGTTAACTCCATAAGAGCCACGTCCTTGATTATCATATGATGGTCCAGATCGGAAAGTTTGGGTTCATTCAACATAACCAGCCCTAGGTTGGTAAGCTTATTGTTGACGGTCAGTATAGCTAGGTCCTGATCAATAACTGGGTTGCTGGTAGTTTTCATGGCCAGCCTAATGTCACTGATTGAACTGTTGAGTACAATTTGGCCAAGGACGAGGCACAAAGTTATAGAAAGGCTGAGGATTGGTAACTAAAGTTGGAGTCGGGTGAGTTTGTTCTCCTATATAAGAGGGTGCAGTAGCAATGGTAGTCTTCCATTTCATATTCAGCGGCAGAAAGTTAGGGGATACATGATGCAAAAACTGTATAATCTTGAGCAGAGGTACATCATCATCCAGAAGCGGTGAAATGACAAAATGAAGTTTGTGATATGGCTTCACCATGGAGGTCATAGCAATGCACATGTTGGCTTCTGCTAAGCACCCTGCTCCAATCAGCACATGGGCTTCTGTTGTGAATCAATCAGCGAACTCCAGGAGAGTCTTGTTTCGATGGAATCTGATAAAAAAGAATTCTGCTTTTTGCTGCAACATTTTTTAAGTACCCCTAACAGGCGGAGTATGGTATCCTTTACGTCCTTATAGGTGATAAGCTACATGGGAAATAACAGGTGACCTGATTGGTGCTTCTGACATCCAAGGCAGATATCAACAACTTAGCCCTCCATCTACCAGATGCGCCTTCCACTTCAAACTCAAACCATTTGAAGAAGCCATGTTTGTTCCTGTTGCAGTCAAATGAAAGTAAATTTTGATATCAACCTCCTCATCCCGTTCATGAGGTTTTGGGACATACTGAGGAATGGTTCAAGATCCAAAAGTGGTTTCTTGATGAGGAGCTGGATTAGTGGAAGTTGGGATGTCTGCCACTTCATGGTAGTGTGACCTTCTGTCATGGGCAGTACCACCATTACTTGAGGGAAGTGTCATTCCAAAGTCATATTTGTATCCAATACTACCATCCTGGGTGTAGTAGCTCTAACCAGTGTCATATTCTTCCTCATATGATGCCCCCACTTGATGGTCATCCTTGTCCCAGCGAGAAGAATGAGAGGTATTGACCAATCTTTGTTCTGCGCACTGCAGCCATTTAGAGGTATCATTCAATCAGTCAGTGATTTCTTTGTTTTATTGTTCCAAAATTTGCATTTGGCTAAACATACTATCAAGTTGGTGCATGACAAATCTCATTATTGAAGAAGTTCATCTTGATTTTTGAGCACTGGTCTAAGGTAAGTTTGAGTTCCTTATATCCAGCTGGTGCTGTGTTCTGTGAAGATTCCCCAGCAACACAGCTTGTGTAAGGCATGGCTGGTGACTGGAGTTCCGAAGTATTAGGTGGTTGAACAATGAGCCCCCTGTAGTGAGAACTACTGTTATAAATTTGGATGGTATTTTTAGAATATGTTAGCTTGTTCATACAGGTCAAACCCACTGTGCAATAGACAGACAATGTGGGCATCGTTGGTCCTTTGGACACGCTTGAAAGTATACTTAAAAATAGGAGCAATTTCCCCAACCAAGTCTTTATCTATTTTTAATAATTACAGCGACCTTTCGCTGTCATGTTTCTTCTCTACTATTAACAACCTACCTCTCTCAATCGCCCATCATGCTTATATACAGCGACTTCAGGCGATACTGCTCTCATGGATTGGGCTATTCTATTCCGCCAATTCTTCTTGAATTTGGCTTATTATTTTCTAATCCTCTGTCACCCCAATTGTAGACGATTTACTTTCTATTCATTAAATGTTGACATTGCCTTATCATCTTATTGCCTTATATAGAGGAAATCCAATAAACCTGTTATATCCAATAAAATGCTATTATATCACAATATCACCTCATCTCAAGGCACTCAAATAATCGTAACTGATATCATTTTTGGTGGATTCCGCCCTAGCTGTCTGTTGAATAATTGACTGAACTTAATTGTCAGAAATTTGATAGGGACATAATAATGTTAGCATGCTTAAAACTTATTATGGATCATATCAGATATCAGCGATTATGGATCAGGTATATTCTAAGCTTATGCAAAGCTTAGGATCCGCGGCCTATCACTTTCACTTAATAATATTTGACTATGATGACGTGCTTGAGTACTTTGTTGGTTAGGTCAGACTTAAATAATGTTTTGACTTAATGACTCAGGCATGTGGGCTTTGTTGGT
>JAKSZP010019321.1:0-19765 GCA_022478985.1 Massospora cicadina | reverse complement strand
AAAACAGCTAGGATCAGTTGTGTTTATGATAAATAAAGAAGTATAGTGGGGGCAAGTGCTCCATATTATTAATAAAGTTTATTTCTGTTGTTTTAAGGGCAATGATCCTCATATCATTGGTCCTATTGCTCAGTGGGTCAAACCCTGCACAATATTGTTTTATGGCATATCTCAACAAAAGCACCAATTTTATAACAGAAATTTAAAAAAGTTTTACATTCAACTGCCTTTTGCCCATGCCAAACTTAGCCTATATCAGTTAGATCAGCGCCTGCTGCCCCGTGAGGTGGGGTATGCCACCTCCTGGCATTTATTGGCCACCACTGAGACACCCCAGGCTGGCCCAGCTATCCATGAACACTTTCAGTCACTAAGTCCCACCTTGGGACCTAGCCCACCACCTCACATGATCCCAGGAAGTGCTCAGAAGCCCCCTGGTACTCCCTCTGAGCAATCTGCATTTTGCCTTCAGGTCAAGTATGGGAACCTCTACCCCTATGCGAGTGTGGTCATCATCAAGATGGCCACAGCAGTTTACAAACCTGCTGATTTTATAGATTCTACAACTTTAAGGGGTACTTTAATTTTGGCTTCTCTTTCAAAGCCCACGCCATGGAAGCACAGCTGTCTTTAATGCATAAAAATACACCTATTCTGACCATATGAACTTGCTTGCCAGATGCGGCCACACTGGTGGTCCATTTTTCCAGCTTTCCCTCCCACCTCTCCCCAGAACGCCTTTGCCATGAGCTCATGGAGGGCTTGGCTGTCTATGACGCTGACCCCATGCTGCAATTTGTGGTTCCCAATTGGCACAATTGTCTCACTGGGCCTCACACATTTGTGATGATTAAACTTTTGTCATGACACCCACCTCATGATAGCTCCCTGCACCATGATCAGATCACCCCTGATCATCTCTTCTGGGCGCACATCAAAAATGGCTGTGCCATTTGTCTCTTGTGCTTTGCTCTTGACCATTTAAGATGCAAGTGCTCAGCAATTTCCACCAAAGCTGCTTCCACCACTCCTTTTGCTGGCATAAGCTCCATTTTTAATCTTAATAAATCTTTTGCTTGGTTATTGGTCCTCCCTCCCCCACCCTTGACCACTGCAGGAGCTGCTCCCACCACTCTACCCACTTAAAGTTTGACTTTCAGAGCCATCCCTGAGCAGATGACTGCTTAAGTGCTGGCAGATTTTCCACAGCCCACTTTGCACAGCCAATCAGCAGCTGCCACCCCGCCAACTCCTGTTGCTGGCCCAGTACTTGTCATGTTAAATCCTTTCAAGGCTCTTGAATGGATTAACAGCGCAGACCACCCCTATGTAATTAATTCTAACTTTGACTGGTCAAAATTTTTTCACACAACCCCCAATTTGATTATCTGCCATTATTTTCATCCTTGCAATGGATTCCCAACTTACAAAAAAATTTACTAAAAGGCTGTCAATGCAGCAGCTTCCTCCACCAACTCCCTCCTCCACCAAGCCCTCCATACAGCGATTAATCCACATTGTGAGGGTTTTCCTATACCTAATTTTCCCTGTAGATTTCCCTGGGGACGCCAAATTTGATATTAAAGAACTATCATTTTCACTGGCCGTGCATGCGTCAATTTGGTGAGATCTTTTCTTCATGACCCCATCTACCCCCAAAGCCACCAGCGCATTAGTCCTTCACTTGTGTGCCTGATCTTATAACCTTTGCCAAATTCTAACTCACCCAATAATTTAAGGTTATGCACACCTCTGGCCTCATTAATGAGTAGAAACTCACCTAATTCTTCTTCTGTCACAAACCACTGACTCTATAACCCCCCTTTTGTCTGCCTTTGTCCACCACCTAAAGCTGGCACCAGATGAAAATCCCCCACCCCTATTTCCCCTCTAATATAGATGCTTAGGCTAATGCTGCAGCACCATGCTAGGTTTTATTTTATCTGATAATCCCTTATTTGATACAACGCAAATAAAGATGAATGGAGGGCCCCCCTTATGGGTTGGCACCGCTAGTACTATATAAAAAACTAATTTAGTATATCAAAGACTTCATGTCACATATACACATGATGATTTTTTCATATAGAGATATGTTGGTTAGCAGTCTAGTGGTATTTGATATAATCTGATAGGTTTAATTTTAATTTGCTGAGTGGTTGGTGATTTTTGGTCAATTTGATAGATCCAATGGTTTTGTATAAGTGGTTAGTGGTTTTTTATTGATTCAATATCTAAATTAGATTTAGTTGAGTGTTGGTAGTTTTGGGTAATTTGATAAAGCATAGTTTTATTTGGCTGAGGATTTAATAAAATTTAATTTTTTTTCTTATGTTCAATTGGTTTTGGCTGAGTGGTTAGTAGTTTTTAATTTATTTGACAGGTTCTGTCAGAAAAGCGGCAAATAAAGTTTAGACTGGACTTCCAGTTGGAACGCAGAAACGCCCAAAAGGTGAGCCAGAATTCCAGGGGCACTGCTGCTCAATCAATGTTTAGATGGATTGGGAGATAAGTAACCAAAGTGCGCCAACAGGCTCCAAATGTAAAGAGCAGCACAGCAAGAAACCAGGCTGTCACTGCTTTAAGGCCTATGGGCCTCAGTGTAGGAAATTGTGAACCAGATTGGGTGGTTTGGTTTCCTCATGGGGGAATTAAGTATGGCAACATTGGCAGGAGTGTGGATCCTCACCTGGAGTGGGGATAATTGTGTCCTTAAAATGCTGAGATCCTGGTGGTAGATTGCCTCAGCAATCAGGGAAAGTTCCACAAAGTTCTTGAAATGATAGGCCTAATTGACTGCAGTAGGAGCCAAAGTTACTAATATGACTGGGATAACCCAGCTGATATGAGGCCAAAGATGTCGCATTAAAGGCGTTGCTGGGGTTTGGTAAAAAAATTGAACAAAATAAAATAAGTTGGAGCATGGGGAATTTTTTATAATGGATTTTAAAAATAAGAGAATTTACTTTGAATTTTCTCATTGTGTTACAACTTTTTTAAATAGCTAATCAATTGGAGAATAGCTTTAGAATACATGGGATTTGAACTCTTAAGATTTGACCTAACCTGGCGAACTTTGAGCGTGGTGGAAACTAAATTCTTTAGAACTGACTTCAAAAGTATTTCTGGCAGGCCAAGTCATTATTGGTTCATCCACAGATTCCCAAATTGTGGATTTTCCGCAATTCTGATGATTTGAGTGATGGCATTTCACCCAATGGGATACAGGAGCCTCTCAAGGCCACCTCACATAGGGATGATCCCAAGTGGTTGGAAATGGTTTTGGAATGCCCAATACACCTGCACCCAGTTGCTCTGACATCCATTTGAAAAGTTGTAATTTGTTCACAAAGATTTTTATTCTATAGGGAGGGTTCAGCACTGGCAGCTTCTTTTATTAATGACTCAATGCCATTAGCAAGATTTACTGAAGGTTCAATACTAGACTCTTTATTTTCCAAAGTTACAGAGCCTTCAAGCTTTGTTGTTAATGGTTTGGTGCTGTCATGCCTTGATGCTGAAGGCTTGTTGCTGTCAGCCACATTTGACCCCTTCACCCCATGTGGATGCTGATTCTCTGATAACTTGACACAAATTCCCTTAATTTGCCATACCAATTCTTTAAAAGCTAATAAAGGCTAGGTGGCGGGATTCTCAAAGGGTAACCCATGACCCACTGCTCATCCACCACATGGGTGAGGTTGCCCTAGGAGACAAGTGGGGCACCTAGCCTTCTTGGACCTTTTTTAGATGGGAAAGAGAATGACATCTGGTCCAAGCGGAGAAGATGCTCTTTCCAGACTTACAGGTACTTTGCCGTTGCCAAGTGGCTTGATAATATTAGTAATTTAATAGATTTAATTAGTTTTGGACAAGTGTTTGTTATTTTTTAATTGATTTGAAAGACTCAACTGAATTAGGTAAGTGATTGGTGATTAATTAGGTTGCTATGTTCAATGGTAATGAGTAAGCGGTTTGTGTGATATATATAATAAAACCTAAATTAATCAGTTCAAACTGTCAAGCTATAAATAAACCCAAGCAACTTTGGGTACCTCCACTAGTCTATAATCTATAATATTATTAGCAAGTTTTGTGTGTGTGGTGTCAAGTCAAAACTATGGTATATAGCATTTTGAAAGTTTGGTTATAAGTGGATAATTGGGGGTCCATGACATATTAAAGTCAGAATTTTAATATTGATAACATAAAAATTTTTATACATAAGAATGAAATTTTATATGTGTAAATGGAAATTGGTATATTGTTATATCTACGCAGTTTAATATTTGGTTGATTTAATAGTTAAATGGTTTTGCCAAGAGGTTGATGGTTATTTGACTAACCAACAAATTAAATTTTAGTAAATAATAAGTGATTGGTGATTTGACAGTTTAAATGGTTTTTCTAACCAGTGTCAAATTACAACTGAGATCACCAATCCATCAATGGATATTCCCTCCCTTATCTTATCCCTGTCACCATTTATTCATTTTCATCTTTTTCCCTTTGAAACTCTTCAAACCCTTTAATCTTTGCAAATTTTCAATATCAGGTATATAATCCTGCTCACAATTCTCAATAACTTATCAAAATTTCCTCCTTTATATTTTACATGTATTTTTATTTTAGACTTTACCCCCAATATGCTGGTTTCAATATTTCAGGCAGAATGCCCTCTTGCACTCACCAACACCCAGCCACTGAAATGACTGATCATGCCAAAACTAAAGGTGTTGCCCAAACCATAGGTTATGATCAACTTGGGAATCCTAAGCTATTGTGACAAAGTGATCTTCCTGTCAGAGATGACACCTCAGAACCTATAACCAATATACTGATCAAACAAGTTACCGCCATTTATTTTATGCTTACAAGCGCAAAACAAAATCTTGATGAATTTTACCATGGACCCATTGATGAATGGTAGGATAACTCTAACGCTTGGGGAGATGACTATGGGTCATCTCCCAGCAAAGTTTGCAATAAGTGACCAGCCTGCTCACAGGAACTATAAAAATGACATAGCGCCACCCTACCTTTCAACTACTGGAACTAATAGCAAGCTTATACCTGAGACAAATTTTGAATTTTGGCCTATCAACTCTGCAAAAAAGGTCTTTTGGTTTCACCTCCAGAATTTTTCAATTATCAGCAAACTTCCCAACAAATTTGAAGAAACTATGATACTATGGGGACAGATTACCTAACAAAACTGCAAGGGAATCAATCAGCAGCTCTTTGACTGGTTCCTTGACACCCTCAAAACCCTTATATTGATGCCATATGCTTAGCGCAACCAACTTGTGTAGATCAAGCCATTACCATTTGCAAAATTACATGATAATGGTAACCTACCACCAAAATCAACCTACAATTCTGCTGTTGCAAATTCAGATGCTAAAGAGTTGGACGCCTTTGACAATAAGTATAATCTAAAAAACCTAGATATCAAACCACCCTCAGAACTTAACCAAAAGATTCACGCCCTCACTGAACAAGTTCAGCAATTGACCATGTTAGGTCAGGGGCTATAGCCCTACAACAACCTTTGCTGCTTTAAATGTGCCCAACCTTAGCACACTTCTGTAAATGTTTCACCCCTTGTGTTCAGTGACAGATAGTTTATCCAGGTGGACGTTGCCCTTGATGAGGAGAGCAATAAACCTGTGTCATACCACCTACCTCAAGGCCTGCCAATTTGCCCCTTCCATTTTTCCATCCATCCCACCTCATCCCAGAATGTACATGCAACCTGTGATTGAGGATATCCCATCTCACAAACCCCTATGACAAATCCAGTATGTGGGTGAAGCCCCTCAGACAAAGTTGATCAGTTTGCCTTACTTTTGGAGGAATATGCTGCTAAAAAATGAAGAATAGAAGAAACTACAAACTTGAATGCTACTCTAATTAACCAAAGAAAATGAAAATTAAAGATTAGTTGAGCTTTGAATCCCTCAAAAAGCTCTCAACCCAAATTTGCTGACCCAAATCCCTGAAAAAAATTGAAAATTGATGATTTATGAAATTCTGGATCTCTGATGATGACTAGACATGAAATCCCAGTTGATGAATATGATGAGAGTCTGAGCCCAATCAACTATCCAGGAATTACCTCTACCCAACTTTTTTCCTCAGACATCAAAATGAATTGAAAGGAAATGAAAACCCACAATCCCAAACCCATATTTTCCAAAAACAAGCCTCACATGCCCTATCATATTGACCCAACCCAGCCAACCAATTCTTAAAATTACCTGCCCATCACCCCCTTATGTTGCCTTTAAAATTGACTCCAGTTTGACCAGTTGCTCTTTATCAACCTGGGGGAATTTCTGCTGCTAAAATTTGAAGAATACTATTATCTTAGTATCTCTTGGTGATGTATGAGTCAAGTACTGCCTTGCATCAAAATTTGCACCAAAGTATCAACATTATGCAACTATAAAAAGTTCATTTGAAGCCCAAAACCCTGTTTATCAACCAATGAGCGCCCCACACTTGTAGATATCTTTATGGATATGCCTTTCTAATTGTTTTAGATTTAGGATCATCTGCCAATATTGTCACTAAAAACTCCTGCTCAATATCAGCTGTGAAGATATCCTCCAAAGTGACCTTATCTTTCTGATGGCCAGTGGCCCCAACAGCCCTGTTGCAGCCAAGTGTTCAATTTGCCTTTTAAGATCTCTGAAAAAGTAAAGTTACTTGTTGTCATTGTCTTTGACCACAATTATTTTCTGATAAACTATCCCACTAAGATCTTAAAGAATATAGAATCGTTGGCAACTGTGAAAGTGACTAGTGGTACATTAAACTGACCATGGGATGAAAACACTGCCTATATGATATACCCATGCTCCCTCAACTTTAGAGAAATCCTCTGTTCAACTTTTTCCTATCTCTGCACTTGAGTTTTCAGCAAGCCTGAAGTACCAAGCATTCACTTGATTCCAATAATGAGGAATTACCCTGATTAGCCCAAGATTACAATAACATGCTTGAATAAGTTAATGATATAACACTTTATTAAATGAGAACCAGTTGCCTTCAATTGCTGATGCTTTTAGAGCCCTAGGGGGAGTCAAAGTACCCTCTACTACAGATTTCTCTCCTGGATAATAACAACTCAAAATAACTGAAGATTCATATGCCACAATTGCCACATGTTGCACCCATCCATTTTTAGGATCATCCATGACACCCTCTCTACCAATTTTTATTTGGAGTTACCCTCCACCCAAATTTATTCAGCTCTTTCAACATATAGCTTCTGCTGAACTAACTCAAGCAACAGCAAGGAACCCTACATGACCTCAATTTCATAATGGACAACATGGTCTTAATTGCATGAGACCCCCAATCTTAATTTCAGGAAGATCAGCATGAAAATGAATAAGAGAAGTGACATGTTACCACTGTGATCAATAGTTCATCAGTAAATATCCCCTCCCTTGCCTTATCCATGGCATTATTTATTCATTTTCATCTGCTTTCCCTTTGAAACCCTTCAAAACATTTTTCCTTTGCAATTTTTGATGATTGGGTATATAAGCCTGCTCTCATACTCAATATGTACAAAAAACTTCCCCATCATATTTTTCATGTTTTTATTATCAAGCTTTATCCCCAATATGCTAATTTGGATACTTCAGTGGAATGCTCTCTTGCACTCACCAACACCTGACCACTGAAATAACTAACCATACTGAAACCAAAGATGTCACCTGAACTATAGGTCATGATCAACCTAGGATTCTCAAGCTATGACACCGTTTAGTGGATTTAGGTTGATTCAATAGGTTCAATTGGTTTTGGGCAACTGGTTAGTAGTTTTTGGCCAATTTGATAGGTTTGATTAATCCTAAACTTATCATTGGCTATCTACCAATATATAAATAATATAATAAAATCTAAAATATTAATTTGAATCATCTGGTAAGCTATAAATATCGTAGAGAAGCACAGGTATCTGAATGCTAGTAGTTAACGCTGAAAGGGGCTAGCCTGGCAGAGTAATTCCTGCTTCCATCCTAGTGTGGGTTTTGATCAATACAAGTTCGAAACCTGTACTGGCTAGAAAAATTCTCGGTGTGGTATATTTGTCCCAAGGTCGACTCACCTCGAATACTTTTTAAAGGGTGGTTAGCCTGGCAGATAAAACTGCTTCCACCCTAGTGCAGGTTGAGTTCAAAACCTGTACTGTCTAGAAAAGTTCTCGGTGTGGTATATTTGTCTCAAGGTTGACCCACCTCGAATATTTTTTTAATAAAGCTTACTTATCCAGATTTAATCAATTATGTCTTTATAAAATTTTTATCCATGATATCTGCCTTTAATCATACCCAGATTATTGCAAGTGATACGTTCCTTGAAGATTCGCATTAAGCGGGCTGACTTTGTATCTAATTGACTGCTTTTCATTAGTATTAGTATAGAAAAGATTACAATAATTTTGACGCTTAATCACTAGAAAAAATTTGCTATTATAAGATATGAAGATAAAAAGTAAAGGAAAAATAGCTCTCAGCTCAGTTGGTTTCCGCCCTCCCCTCTTACTTTCCCTTAAATTTATTTTAATAAAGTATGGAGACTAAAAAAAATAGCTCAGTTGGTTAGAGTGTGGTGCTAATAACGCCAGTCACAGGTTCGACCCCTGTAGTGAGCATTGTAATTGCTTTTCGTTAATTCACGGTGGGTAGGAATATTCAAATCTTGATTAATTTTTACCTACCTTTTAGACTAGCTAGATATTTTTAAATTTGGCACACTTATTTATCTCCGATGACAATACCATAATGCATCGAAAAGTTTAATTCTCATATTCAAAATAAAAAGTTTATATGTATTAAATGAAAAACCTATAATTTTTCGATGTTAGTCAGTATATCATTATGGCTCTGCAGTTGATATTCGGTTGATTCGATAGTTTTAATGGTTTTGCCAAGCGGTTGGTGGGTTTAGGTTGATTAATAAGCTTGATATTTTAGTAAGCGGTTAGTGATTGGTTGATTCGATGTTAATTGGTTTTGGTAAGTTGGTGGTTTTTGGTTGTTAGTTGATTTAAAAGTTCAATACCGATTTTTCCAAGCATTGCATAGGTTTCTTATTAGCTTTTATAATGGTAGATGGCCGCTCATAAGTTTAAGAAGTAATTGAATTTATCGAATCAATCCTGAATCGAAAAAATAATCAAACCAAGTAATATACCACCAAACATTCGGCCAGACCCCAAATGAGCCTATCGAATCAACCAAAAACACCCCACCAATCGGCTAAAATCAAATTATTTTATCAACAACTGAAGCCTAAAAATGTATATAAGCAACTTAGAAAAGGTTTTATTAATTTACAATCGTATTTCTTTTATATTCGAGGTGGGTCGACCTTGGGACAAATATACCACACCGAGAATTTTTCTATTTCTAGCCTGTACAGGTTTCGAACTCGAAACCTGCACTATGGTGGAAGCAGTTTTACCTGCCAGGCTAACCACCCTTTTACAATTGTATTTCAATAATCAAAAACTTCACTATTTGATTGCTCTGTACAGTAGAACTTTAAATAAAAATTTGGTTAATAATTTATAACCATATGTGAAATTTCAATATCTAATTTTATCTTTGAAAATCTAAATTAACTACTAATTTAACTTATACAATATATAATGGTAATTTAATTAAAGTATGACTAAAAAAGAGAAAATAAAATAAAAAATAATTTTGACATGGTCCCCCTTGGGTTGGGACCATCTAGTACTAAAAAAAAATAATTTTGACATGGAAGGGGAGGATACCCAAGTGGTAGAGTAGGGACCTCTACCGCTGCCTCCCCGAGTTCGATTCCGGTACTGGAACTTTGGGTAGGGGACGATTATGACTGTGTTGGCTTTGCGCACCAATGCCCAGAACCGAGATAGCGAATAGCAAAGGCGGTCCATGGGGTTCCTGGCCTATCATACGCCGCGCATGGAGGTTTTCCGGATTTTATCCTCCTTTCCCATTTATTCGATTTCCCTTAATCGGTGCGGTATCGTCCCCAGGTCGGCCCACCTCGAATAAAAATAAAAAATATTTGACATGGAATCCATAGGTATGTGATGTCTTACCCGAACGTTTCGCGAAAATCAACTGTTATGTTTCAAATGTACTTTCGGCATACCACTATCTCACGAACCGCTCAACCAATCCCAGCAAACCAGGTGTCAGGTGATCGTGTCACTTGGCCCCCTTCCACCAATAGTACTAAGAATTTTGACAACTGACTTCAGTCACCTCTAGGCTTTGTCTGCGTGAGGGTGTTTTTGCACCAAAAATTTCTAAAGTGCTCCACTAAAACTTAAATATCTCGTGAGCTACAAGTCCGATCGTGAAAATACAAAGTGCGTTGTGATCCTCAGAACTAAATCTCTCCAATGACACCAATTCCGAGTACCAGAAGCACTCACAGAAAAAAATAACAACATTTGAACTCAAAAATTTGAAATGCCTTGACCTAAAAATCACGATAAAACTCAAATCAAAAATTTCAAACTGAAAACCAGCAAATCCTATGCAGAGCGTCAACAGGCCTATCGTTTGAGATTAAAATCAAAGAAATTGGCTGAGAACTTAGACAATGGCAACCATTTGAAGATTGACAAAACCCCGTCAGCGCCCAAGCGGCCTGCATCTCTGATACCTGGGTTATCCAGTGTGCCCCCAAAGCGACTCAGATCGAGTGTACGGCCAGCTAGCAAGAAAACAGACGATGAGAACATTAATAACTTGTGCTTCGACAACATTGGACCCTCAATGCTCTGCGCAGAACAGCCGGTCCAAGTCGCCACTTCAAAGGAGTCGACGAGGAATTCTCTAAGCACTTTATTAACAATCCGTTCAGCTTGGTGTGTGGGATCTGCGATCGCTTGTGGTTCAAGAGTGATCTAAGACTGTGCATACCATCATACATAAGTCTCTTGGCCACAGTGTTTGGAGCAGATGAGTACTTAAGTGCAAGTAATATGGAAGGCGTGTGCTCTACGTGTGTTGCAAGTCTCAAACAAGGCAACGTACTGCCGCTGTGCAAATCATACAGCTTCCAATATCCACCAATCGAGAAGCGCAGTGGAACGATCAACCTAGATGGTCACATTAGATGCCGCAGAATAAATTTCCCTTGCATGCCATCCTGTATGATAACTATTCACAAATCGCAAGGCGCTACATTCAACAGCGTGGCGATGGAGTACACAAAGAAAATGTCTCAACAGTTACTGTACGTGGCTATGAGTAGATGCCAATCACTAGAAGGTTTGTAAATAATAGCCGATGAGGTCAAGTTTTATCACGGGTCCAGATGTAACTCCCCCACCATGTGTGACATATGCAATGAGTACAAGCGATTGGAGAATCATCTGTTGCCCACTGTGTCCGATAGCGTGTGCCAGTTCATCACGGAGGCCAAGATAGCTGCACGGCTCTTAGTTACAAATTTAAATGTTCATAGTATTGTGGCTCATCATCTCAACATTGAAAGTGATTCGCTACTGCCTAACTGCGATTACTTTGTAGCTTCTGAGAATTGGATGGGCAAGAATCGCCTGGTACAGTTAAACAATTTCCTCTTGGTAGCTCAAGAGAACATTGCCATGCCTTGCCACTCTAAGAAAACGAAATAAAAGGCCTCCAGCGTGGCCATCTACCGCAGCATTGAGAGCATAAGCACTTGTAACCCTCTAACTATCCAACCTCCTGACAAGATATGAGACATCACTGGCGACATCACAGCCGTGGATATCACTTACCAGAACATGTACAAATTCATTCTAGTTGGAGTCTACATACACCCTGGATCACCGACACCAAAGTGTTGTATCTTATACATCATGGGCTTGACAGATATGGCAAGTCCATCAGTAAAGTGATCTCTAAAATGAACACTGACATGACTACACCAATAATGCTCTGTGGCAACTTCAACAAGCATGCACCCAATCACGAGAACCTACTACAGGACATCAATGATAAGTATGGCCTACAACTCCATGGCTTACCATCAACTACACTAAGAAACACATTCAGTTGCAACATGCAACTCTTCACCCAGATATTCATATCATACTTCAGCTACCATTATTCCATATTCCATCAACTACATTAGGTGACTCTGTAAATTCTGTAAATTCTGAAAATTCTGAATAAATAAAATACATTGAAACTTATGTATCTGTTTATTTAACCAACCCTTTATTCCTTCCCAAAGCACAAGTCTGCTCATGATTCCATGTCTAACAGTAGTTCCACAACTACTAGGTTTAGTCTTTTGGATACTTGTTTTTTAAAGAGAGAAAATAATAAAAAGTTAAGGGGGTACCCCAGTGGTAGAATATGGACTAATTACCACTGCCTCCCTGAGTTCAATCCCAGTAGATGAACTTTAGAGAGGACAATTGACTGTGCTGGTATTGCACACCAATGCCCTAAACTGAGATAGCAAATAGCAAGGCAGTCCATGGAGTCCCTGACCTATCATATGTCATATGTGAAGGTTTTTCAGGTTTTATCCTCCTTTCCCATTAATTTGAATCCCCTTCATCAGTGTGGTATTATTGTCCCCAGGTTGGCCTACCTCAAATAAAATTAAAAATAATAAAAATGGTAAAAAATATAAGGTAAAAAAACATAAATTAACTAAAAAAGTCATACTAAAAAGTAAAAAAATAAGTTCTTTGCCAAATAATTACTTTATTTTTTTGTATATGACTGCAAGAAAAGCAAGGTGTGCACACTTATATACAATCATATTTTCAATCATACAAAGTGTGTAAATATAAGTAATATATATTATATATAATCTACTTAATAAACCACATTTACTGACTGATATCTGAAACCTTTGAGTCTGATAGGTTAAATCTAATTTAGATGAGTGGGTGAGAATTGGCAAATATATCAAATACTTCACCAAATCACTCTCCTGAAACTAATCTAATCAAGTATGATAAGTTTAATCTATTTGGGTGAGTGGGTTATAATTAGTAAATATATCAGCTAATTTACCAAATTGCTCACCTAAAACTTATATCTAGTTAATACAAACTTTACCATGAATTTTACTTAATTAGTTATATAACTTAACTATAAATTTTACCCAATCAAATCATCTTGACAATTTAAGATCCACTGATGAGCTTGCTATAAGGTATTGTACTTTGATTCATTAAAGATTTTTACCCAATCTACTTAACAAAACACATTCATTGACTGATGTACTGACTGTGTCAGGCAAACAGCAAGCTAGAATTAGACTGGCCTGCCAGCCTAGGTGCTGAAGCACCCAAAAGGCAACCCAGAATGCCAAAGGCACTGCTGCTGGTACAATAGTTATGAAACTTGAAAGGAGTTCCACAACTAACTGCTGATGAGCCACAATCTTGTAAAGACACAGAATGAAGTACCAGATGAATATAGCCATAAACCCTGAGGGGTGTAGGATGTCAGTGGAAAAGGCAGTTTATTTTCCAACATAATAAAGAAAAACTAGAGTTGGGGAAAAAATCTTTAATGGAAAAAATAAAGGAAGAAAATCAACCAACAATTTTCTCAAAGTGATGCAACTGATTAAATAGTGGTAAATTGCAGGAACAAGCCAGAATTGGGTCCCTCAAGTTTGACCTAACTGGAGAATTTTTTGTAGAAGGGGACAGATAAACTCAATGGGAATTGACATCAAAGGATTTTTCAGCAGGCTGAGTCACTGTCAGTTCAACCTTGAACGCCTGAACTGAGGCTTGACTGTGTTTCCAGTGGTTGGCATGATGGCATCTAGCCCAATGAGCAATGGGAATTCCCCAGGGGCCACCCCATGTAGGGGTGGTCCCAATTGGTTGGAAATGGGTTCAGGATGCCCAACCTACCCATGCCCAGTCACCAGGCCATTCATTTGGTCAAAAGAGTTGCATCAGCTGCAACTCCTGATTTGCCAGATGGAAGCTTTGAACTATCATTGATGGTATCCAATAATGCTACCTGCATGTCAGGGATTGTCCCCAATGATTTTGAGAGGGGTTTAGTTTTGACAATTGCAATGCTGACCAAATTGAAACCATCAGCATTTCCACCTGCTAATTCAATCTTAGTCTCTTTTTGATTATGAGGTCTCTGATTGTTGGGCTTGATTTCCATCAGTTTTGGACCAATCAACTTTGATTCAGTGATCTCAGTGCAGATTTCCCTGA
Organism: Massospora cicadina; assembly: GCA_022478985.1. Classification (NCBI taxonomy): domain Eukaryota; kingdom Fungi; phylum Entomophthoromycota; class Entomophthoromycetes; order Entomophthorales; family Entomophthoraceae; genus Massospora; species Massospora cicadina. The sequence continues at coordinate 5,544 of JAKSZP010019321.1, read as the reverse complement.
TCTGGTAGACAAGTTTGACTGAGGTGAGTGTGGACACCAAGGAAGGAATCCAAAGAGGGAGAGCTGTTACCCAGCACTCATCTACCATGTGGGTGAGGTCACCCTGGGTAACAAGGGGTACAGCCACCCTCTTTTGACCCTTTTTACTCAAAAACAGCAAGATTGCCCAATCCATGCACAGGGGATGTTCTCCAGGACTTACAGACTGACTGACTAACATTTGAAACCTTCAAGTCTGATAGGTTCAATCTATTTGGTTGAGTGGGTGGAAATTGCTGAATACTACCAAATCTGAAACTATCAAGTCTGATAGATTCAATTTATTTATGTGAGTGGTTGAGAACTGGCAAATATTATTGAATAATTACTAAATTTCTCACCCAAAACTAAACAAAGATCAGGCAGAGTTTTATGTAGATTATTAAGTAAATTTAAGATGACTAGTTACCAGCCACAAGGGCAACAGCAAAACTTTTAGTCTATGTAGCTCAAGAATAGTGCTAGCACAGCCTTTAGGCTCAGTGCAAGCTCATAAACCTGAGTAATGCCAGATTAATCCACTTTATTAATATTCTCAGTATAAATGCTAAAAATAGATAGATGAAATTGTTTAGTTTTAAAGGAGCTGGAAAAATTTGTTCATTGAGCTTCACATATCATAACAGAGATAGGTTATGGGTATAAAGAATTTTAACCCAAGCAATGCTGGGTAAATTAGCTAGTTTTAGATAAAAGTGACCATAATAGGATTTGAACAACTTATCTATTTTTTAAATTTTAAGTTTAGAGCCAAAAGCTGAACTGATTATGAGAGAGGATGTGTTTTTAGATTTAATTGGACTTTTGATTCAAAGTTTTGATTAGATTAACTTGATGATTACCCAAATGACCAGTAACCACTTAAAACTATTTAAAATATCAAATCAACTGAATATCTAACTGATCAGCTATAACTATATATCAACTACCATCAAAAATACATAGGATTTTCACTTAATACATATAAAACTTTTTAGTTTGAATATAAAATTTATTTTTGATATTATATTGTCATCTGAGATACATAAATATGTCAAATTTAAAACCTTCTAGATAGTCTAGAAGGTAAAAAAATACAATCACAAGATTTGAACATTTCCCCCATTGTGAGTTAAAGAAAAGCAATTAAAATAATAGCTTTATTATCTTTGATCAAAAAAGTCACACTTTTCATAATTTATAATAGATTACTGCATTGTCATGGAAGATACATAAATGTGCCAAATTTTAAAGCTTTAGCTAGCCTGGAAGGTAAACTTGAAAAGTTTAAATTAACCTAATATCAAACTGCTCAGCCATAATGATATACCAAATATCATAAAAATATATAGCATTTTCACTTCTTATATAGAACTTTTTTCTTTCATTAAAAAAATTAAAAATCTGGCTTTGGAGCTCATATGTAACCCTTCCCATCCACCTATATCCAAATTTTCAAGGCTCTACATGCTGTAATTTTGGTTGGGCATCATGCACATAAACACTTACTTTTATTATTATAGAAAAAATGATTATGTTAAGATTCAAACAACTGTCATTTTTTAAGAATTTACATTTAGAGCCAAAAGATGAGCAGATTATGCTAGATTCTTTTTAAAATTCCATACTTTATTTTAAAATAAATTTTAAGGGAAAGTAAGAGGGGAGGGAGGAATACAGGTGATCACCAATCAGCAATGGTCAGAGATGCTAGAACTCTAGCAGCCTGAACTCCCAGTCTTTTTTACCCTTGGCTGAATCACCTTCATTAGCCATGGTTCTAGCATTTTTGGGCTTACAGGCCATTTGATTCTCAGTTGATTAGTTGCCTCATCACATATGATGAGCAATCCAGCAAGGAAAGCCAAATGTGCAGCTTTATAACACCTGAGGATTAGGCACAAAAATTTTGAGATCTGATGGAGCTGATTGGAAATATTCTGAATGGTCTTCAATACCAAACCTTTGTAGTGGGGGCGCTCATTGCTTAAAAATCTTGGCAACGAGTGCACAGAATTACCCATACATAATAATGATAAATGAAGGCTCATAGTTTGATCAGAGCTGTTTTCAAGGTTTTGTGAAGAAAAGATCCTACAATGGATGTATTCCCATTGGTGATTGTTTGCCTGATAGGATGTGTCTCATTGTAGCCCAGTATTTTTGAACATGGTGCATTAATAATAATTGTGGGTAATGTCTGCTTCTGGTTCAGCACATATGGGGCACTCTTTGTGTGGGTAGTCCAGCCCACTGTGCTTGCCTGATTTGAATGCCCAGTTTAGATCTGCCAGTTTACTGAACGCTGTTTTGGCTGTTACCAAATGGGGAGTTCAGGCCCAAAATCAACTCCTTTGTTGGGTAGTTGGTGTTGTGGCCTTCAGTAGTTCAGTTATTTAGGATTTGTGGACAAATGAGTGGATTGCATCCCAGTTTTGGAAGCAGATCCCCATATTCAATTAGCGTTGATTTGTACCTTATTTTGATTGACTTGGTGGCATATTCATCAGCAATTCAGTTATGCTCTTCTCAGCTCATTGTGGAAATCATTGTGGAATTATGATCTTTGATGTCCTGTGAATTTGGTCAGCATCTCAGGCCAATTGCTCAAATGACCATCCACCCTATGTAACAAACGGTATTAAGCCATTTGTTGCATTTTGATTTGGGTTTAGATTTTCTGAATCTGAATCAATTCATTTAAAAAGATTTTTGGTGTTTGTCAGGTTTGAGCGGCTGGGTTGTGCCTCACCTGAATTATTGATTAGGCTCTTGCAAGCCTAATCAATGGTTTGGATGAGGCCCCAGAAGGGCGACCTTTAAGGTTGAGCCCATGCAATTCTGAAATTCATTCAGAATTATCTCTTTCTCTCTGGTGGCCTCAGGGCCACCCTTACCTTATCTTACCTGATGATCCGTGCACAACAAGTCTTTGTTGCATCAACAAAAATTTGGGTTTTTGGGGTTTGATCTCCCTTGAATATCCTGTCTTTTACTTGGCATTTTCGTGGCATCAGATTATTTGGGATCCTGTTCATCAGCACTTTTTATTCAAATATAAATAAAATAAGGTTAATTCTGGGGTTTGCAACCTCACCTATTTTGTCTTTTTTCTTGCTTCAAATTTCCTAATTCTGAGGTTTACTATTTTCAAGAGTCCAGCTCACGTGGACATTTGTGTGAATTGCTGAACCTAAGGTAAGATGGCAATCAGAAATTGAGATATTTCTGACCGTTACACCCTGGTGCACAGCCCAATTACATAGTTGCCAGTAGTGTGGAGTACTTTGGGAGGTTATCCATGGGTGGTGCCATCAGTCCCTGTGGTGGATGGAACTGTGGCTCTTGGGAGGCAGCGGGCTCTTGCCCAGTTCACGCCCCACACTAGGGTTAGGCAACATGTGCATCACAGCTGTTAGCTTAAGGAATGGCTTTATATTTGCTGGGTGCGAGATTCGAAGTCCAGGAGGCCCATGCCTCCTTCATTCTTTGGTTTCAACAGGGTTTCCAGAGCTATTTGCGCCACCTCTTGCCTTGAACCACAGGAAGGTTCAGAGAATTGTCCCGATTTTCTTCCTTTGGTTCCAGGCTCACAGCACACAGGACATACTACAACTTGAGAATATGAAGATGTTGATTGCATGCACTTTCTCTTTGAGGCATAGTCTGGCATTCTTCCAGCATGCCATTCAGATTGATAAGCTTGACAATACTTTCTGTTCAGTTTCTAGTACTGCTGGTCCCTTATCATTAAATAGTATCCCAAGTATTGTATTGTCTGGGAGTTCATGATCAGCGTTTTTTCAGTCAGCGGGCTAAAGTTTGGGTTGTCTAATCCTCATTACTGAAGTTTTTGCCAAGTTGACTTTCATGTTCCTAAGGCTAGCTGTTATAGGTCTAATAGTTTCTCATTACTTGGAGTTCGGCTAGTGAGCTTATGCCTACTACTTTGTCATTGGCAAATGCTAGCATTTTCAGTGGCATTTAATTAGGGTGGACTAGGCCCCGGATTTTCATGTCCACTGCCACCAGCAGAATGTTGGCTGAAAAATAAACAGTGGTGGTGACATAGAGGTCACCTTGTCAGGAGCCCTGCCTGACCAGAATTTTTTGGCTATGCCATTTGTGACAATCACCTTCATTACCAGGCCTGAGTACAGCTTCATTATCCATGCTCAAAAAGTGTTGGGGATACCAGCTGCCTTTAATGCCTCATGTAGGAATGACCACGCTACTCAGTCATATGGCCTTTCCATGTTGAGGAACATAGGGTACCCCTGCTTGATTCCCCTCACATCCTAGATATGCTTTGGACTGAACAATGCTGTCCCCATATCTCCTGGCCTTTGATAAATTCATTCTGGAGCTAATGGAGCATACAGTGCCATTGCCATCAGCCAATTAGATGTATGCTCCTTGAGCAGTTTATAATCAGCGTCTGATATTGCAATTAGGCACCAGTTCTGAAGGTGGCATTGGAGTCACTTTTTGTATAAGAGTACAATTAAGGTTCTCAGCCCCCGGAATTTGCCAGTTTTGCAAACAGTGGTGATTGAGGGCTTTGAGCTCCTGCACAATGCGGTCACAGAATGCACTGTATATTTCTCTGCATAAATATTTTTCAGGGAACTCAGATGGCACTCATTCTTGGTGACTCAATAAGTGCCCTCTTAAGCTTCATCAATAGAGATTTCAGCGGATAATTTGGCGACATCTTCCAGCGAACAGTCCCCCAGGTGTAGCTTGGCCAGGTCAACAAGGGTATTTGTTGCTGATTTACTTGTTTCTTGTTGTTAGAAAAGATCCCTCAGCCAAGTGCTCGACTTTGCACCTGATCATTTCTGGGTCTGTTGATACTTCCCCTTCCATCGTCTCCACTTCCTGTACCCTAACCTTGGTTCAGATTTCCTTGAGGTGCTCAGGCTCTCTTTGGTCATCGTCCCTTTAGGCTCTAATATTAGTAAGTTGCATTGGTCCAAAGCTCCAAGTCTTGCTTCATCATTATGGCCTGATTCTTTTGTGAGTTGTTCAGAGCTTGCTCCAAAAGTCTTTACTGTCCCACTGGGTGAGCCTCAGCCTTTCTATATTAGACTTCAGCTGTTTTGTGGCGGCAGTTCGCTTGTAAGAGGTCACTTTTTTGAACTTCATGCTATTGTGCTTCAGTCTCAATTTGATCCAAGTTCATCGTTCTAGTGGGTCCAACTCTAAGCAGCTATCCAGATACGCAACCAGTCAATCCAGTCCAGAATCAATCTTTCAGTGCCATTCCCCATCCCTCAGCTGGCTAGTATCAGCTGCCATTTGTGATTCCTTGGGGTTCATCAAGATTGATATCCGTGCAGATGACCATGTGTGTCATAGTTGGATGACTTAATAGTGGGAACTGATGCTAAAGATAAGGCGGGGCAACAGGAGGCCCAGAAGGTGAAACTTCAGGCTCTTCCTGACCTGAAACACACCTTAGATCAACGCTGGGTGCAGCCAAGCATGCCAGGTTGATACTAATGGGGGCAAAAACGCAAATTT
>JAKSZP010019320.1:0-19830 GCA_022478985.1 Massospora cicadina | reverse complement strand
AAGTTAGTCACTATACAGTGTAGGTTTTTAGTTATCAATATTATATTGTCAATGATAGTAAGTGAGTTGAAGATACAACTAAAACTGAACATGAGCATGATTAATAAAGGTTAGATAGTAAACCTTATAATAACTCTTGTTGCCAGTGAAATTAGGGTACAATAGTTGGAAAAAATAAAAGTTTATATATCTTTGGCTTTATAGAGTGTTCTAAGTTAATGCCCTAAGTAGGTTTGATGCTATATAAAGTATATAAACTTTCTCCAATATTAATATTATAAAATTAAATTACTATACTATGTGATTAAGCATATTATTTTGTTAATATCTTAATTTATATATGGTTACCCTAGCAGAAAACTCTTTCTGCTACCACTCAAATGTGTAAGGGATTAAATTCTAGAACAATTTAAGAAACTCAGCGCAGTATATCTATCTCAAGATTATACTGCCTTATATAATACTTTTAGTTATAAACATACAGATTTATTCATAGTTATATCTGGCCTCATATTGAGGTTTTAAAGATTAAAATTTAGATCCATATGCACATATTAAGTAGCTATGTTTTAGAGGAATAGACTGATAAAATAAAGATACTCTAGAAATAAGTAATTAATGTAATATATTAGTTATGAAAATCTAGCTTATATACATCGATGAATCCCCCCCTTGGGTTGGGACCATCTAGTACTAAAAAAATCTTGCTTATATACAAACAGTTTATTAATAAATGTATAAAAAGTCATATAATGTCAAGACAATGTATCTAGTTTTCCTCTTTTTATCCCAGTTCCTCTTTAAAGAAATTAAATGTGAAGCCATTAGATTTACTAAAATGAGGAAATTTATAGGAACAAAGGATTTGTTAAATATTAGACTTGGGGATTTTTGATAAGGAATACTAGAAACTATAAGGACAAATGAATAATAAAATTTATAAACTGTGTTAGATATTGTTGGACAATTACAATTGTGATGTATCAAAAAGAGTGGTTTGGTGGTAAATGATGAAAAAATTGGCCTAAAGACCCTGGCCAATTCCCGGTGGAACCCTTAAATCAGGGTAACACTAATAATAATAATAATAATTGGGCAAAAAAATGAGTTTGGGTGGTTGGATTGCACCAAATTTTCAGCGGAATTTAGGTTGTTCATTAGAGGCTCCTCTCCAGGCCACTTCTATTTTAGTACACCCTAACCATGGAGACCAGCCCTTTTATAGGGTTGGAAGGGGTCCAACCAACTACAAAATTTTTTCCATCCCGTATATTGGGTAAAATACATCAAACCCTTACTCCATGGACTTATCTTACCAGACCTCCACCTGCTGTCTCTTTAAAATAAAGTGAGTCTTCTGAGCTCCAATAGGTCAAATCTTAATATTCCCTAATTTGGACTCTACTAAGCAATCCAAACTTCGAGTCTTGACACTTTAGATACTAAGTATTGACTTAAAAGAGGGTTCATTTCTTTGCGCCAATATCACTAATAAACATATATCAAAATTAAAGCTATGTTTTCTTAGTATATAATTTATCAAAATTTTTATTCCTCTGATGGTATTAAAGTCCCCCCATTTTTCCATAGAAATTCAAAGTTATTATACTCTTGTTTCTGCTGAATAATCAAATCCTGTGAAAATTAGCACCAGTGAGCTTCAAACTCCACCAGTTTTTGACAGATAGTGCTATAAATCTTTGTGGGATCATTTAAAAAGGTGTTTATAAACTAAGAAGATGTAAATTAAGAAGGGTCCATTGCCTACCCATTTTATAACTATAAAATTTTTTTACTTTAATTGCATTATTATTTACATTTTAAACCCATAAAAGGAAAGCACCTATCCTTACTATAACCTTTTACAACATTCAGTGTAAATCCACATTTTTATACCATCTTTTGCAATATAAGTTTTAGATATAATTTTCTCTCCATGAACTTTTTTTAAAAAAATCAGGTAACAAAATCTCCAATGATTACTTACGTTTATATATGAGTATCTAGATGAGATTTCTCTTAGGCACCCGCTATAGACTCAGCAAACCCTACTTGTAACTGAAAATGGTCTTATGTTACTAATCCGCTATTAACATCCTACCACAAAAAACTATTTAAATTTTCCTTAGTCTGGATAAGCCAATAAAGGTGCTCTATTAAAAACAAAAAAAAGAAAATCTGTAAGAAATATTCTTTTGTTTGTAATATAAAGCCATGGATTGGATGTTGATCAGGTTTTCCATTCTCTAAATCAAAAATTTATTTTGTAAATTTTATTAAACTTTTATGGTCTCTTTAGATAACTCATCAGGACAAGTTGCAGTTGGTGAGTCAGCCTCATTTCTCTAAGGATATTAGAGCCTACTAGATGGTGATTTAGTACGTAGATATTTACCTTTTTTTGAGGATAAAATTCTAGATTCTAATATCCAGAGCATTATCTTTAAATTATATACAAGAAAATTAACTCCTAGGAAATATAGTGATGTATAAAAACTCTTTTTACTAATATTTTTTTGAGATTAGAACCCAAAACTGAGAGCTTATATAGCAACTGCTAATATTTTCTAGCACAATACTACCTTTAAATTGTAACTTGGGGTTTAATTTTTACATATTATAAGAATTACTCAATCCTGGGCATGTTCTTTCAGACTTGACTTTTCCTGATAAAAGAACTTAACATTGCAATTACATGGGGTGGAAGGTGAGTTGGTAAGGGTGTACGGCTACCAACCTGAAGGTTGCAGGTTCAATTCCCACCCTTCGCACATCAATCAGGGTGCCAGCCAAAGGAAGCTATTGGCGGTTAGTAGGTCTATTAACATGAAAACCTTACCCATGATGTAACCAGGAAAGTTTGAGTCCCTATCCAGAGGTGAAAAACTTTCTTCAATGGAGTTGACCCTGTTCAGGTTTCATGTAATTTCTTTCTTTCTTTCAGTAATGCCTGTCCCCTGGTTGGCTTGCCTCAGTTAAATAAAACATTGCAATTACAATAAGATTGACTAGTTCTTTTATTTTTACTGGTTTAAAATGAAAAATTCATTCCCAAGAATAGAGACCAATCTTCTTAAAAATGGATATTAATGCAGAAACCCAGTTTTTCATATCAGTGTGCTCTAGGGTAGTATCTTTATTATGCTATAATTATCCTATCTTAGTAAACATGATTTATTTATATATAACAACCATTTTCTGTAACGCTGTTCCATTTCTATGTCTTCAGGTTTGACTCCTGATGCTCCCACGTGGGGCAGTGATGAACCACCCTTGAGGTTTTTTGGCTGACGCTGAAACACGCCTGGTCTAGCTCTGACCGCCCTCATCCTATCAGCTTTATTTGTACCACCTCAGGACTTTGACCTCTACCTGTGAAAACCCAGGCGGTGCCTCAAAGCCCCATACTCCCTCAAGCTAATATGAGCTGTGGCTTTTGGGTCAAGTATGGAACCTCATTCAACAAAAGTTAGTGGCCATTATCAACCTGCTTTGGAAGTTTTCCTACATATCAGTGTTAGTGACTTTTGCCCCAAAAATGAGTACTTTGAACTGGGTTTTTTTACAAAGCTGATGCCGCTCTCAATTTAGCCATACTAAAATAAAATTTTTAAAATACCTCTACCCTCACCATGCAAACTTTTTGCCCACTGATGCGACCCTAGTGGCTAATTCAATGGTCTTCCTACCTCCTATCTGCTCCAACAAGAGCACTCAAAGGGAGCCTTCTATGGCTCTAATCCTGGCCTTCAGTTTGTGGTTCAATTGTAACCAACCATTTTCTGGAACTTGCACTTTTTCACCATTCCGCCCCTCACCCATAACACCCCTCTTATAACTTTCCTCATAGCATTATTTTATGCGCCCCTGACCTGCCCTTCTGGCTATGTGGTATGTGGGCGCGCCATGTGATCTTCTTACTTTTAGTTTGATCACATGAAAAATTGTCCTTCCCTTTTCCATGGTTGGAGATTTCACTCCTCCTCCCATCTCAAACAGATAGCCCAAATCTAACCCCCTCCAATTTTATTTTAATTTTGGAGATCAAACATCCCTCCCCATCTTTCAAAGAATATTGGTGGGGATGAGCCATTAAAAGCCAATTGAATACCCCCTGGTGCTGTTGAGCATACCGTACCTCTCATCCACCAACTTAATTTCCTTGTATGACATTTTTTCAATCCACCTCCACTACTCAACAGCCAATTACTGCAAGGTTTCTTTTGGCAATTTAAATTTGTTTGCGTTGTCTAAATTGGTCAATGATGAGAATCATTATAATAATTGTTGTTCTGATTTTGACTGGCCTAAATTATTCCAAAACCCAAACATTACAAAGAACGCCATTTTTACCTCAAAAATCGTTCTTTTTTATCAAAACCTTCATTAGCTGGTTACTGAAGCAGCAGACAATCCTAGAAGGCTTTCTTTTTCGTTAGGTTTTGAATATACTATGGACTCACTGACTTCAACTCACTCCCTACAGAGCTTTTGCTGACTTCCAATGGAAGCTAAAGTTGAAACAATAACAACATGTCATTTTTTGACCATTTCTTACTTTATGACACCGCCATTGCAGCATTATACTTTTTTTTAGTACTAGATGGTCCCAACCCAAGGGGGGCTTATGTTGCAGCATTATACTTCTCTTCTCTCAAACAAATATTTTAAGCTGCTCCAAATTTTTAACTGCATGCCAAAATTGTTTGCTTGTACTGAGGATTAGCTCGCCTTATATGTTTAGGAAATGCACATGGTTACCTGTTTAGAAAACAACCTTTTTTCTTAGTATACAACTCTCATTAATTAGCTCCTCTTCCCATAAGAGCTGCGCTAATGAGGTACTAATTTCACCCTTCTTTGTATAAATGCTCCTCAGACACCTATTCCCCCTCTTATAGCTGCTTAGGCTCACCACTGTGAAAACAAAGTGTATTTTTTTGTTGGTCTTGTTTGACACCCACAGATAAAAATGCGTGTATGCTCTCCGTCCTTGGGTTGTGCCCTACTAGTACTAATAAGTGGCTTCTAGTGTTATCAAAAAAAAGCTAGCATGATTTTGAAAATTATACTTGATTATTTAACTGAGATTTAAACACGCTGTGGAGAAGTTTAATAGTATCAATTGCTCATATGGGCCACAAAAAATAAAGAGATTTTGACCATAATTCCTTATTATGGTTTTTTATATATTGAATGATGACTTGGCAGAAACATAAAACAGATGATAACATATTATGAAAATGGTTGACTAGAGCTGTAATCACATCTCAAATAATATGCATCTATTAGTTAAATTCAAAACACTCTATAATCTATTATATTTGTACTAAAACTATTGACACTAAAACTGATAGCCTAAGGTTATAGGTTTAACTGTGAATTGTCTATCAACTATCATGATTAAATAACGATTGACTTCAAATACAACTCTCTCTTTTTCTTTGATCACCTATAAATCTTATTTAAATTTAGTTAAGCTTTACGCTTTGCCATTTTTTTCCCACAACTCACACAAGCCAACGTTGACAAATTTGACGCCTGCTACTCCTGCGTGGGGCGGCAGAGCGCCACCTCTTGGTGCTTATTGGCTGCTGCTGAAACGTGCATGGACTGGACCGGCTAGCCCACCCAAAAAACACTCACAGACACTACGTGCTCCTTGGGCCTACCCACCACCTTGAACGCTCCAGGTGGGGCTTTGAAGCCCTTGGTGCTCCCTCAAACCAACCTGCGTTTCAGCCTTTGGGTCAAGTATGAGAACATTTCCCCATATAAAAGCATGAGCATCATCTAGATGACCATGAAAGTCATAAACCGGCCAGTTTTATAGATTTCTGCCCCTTCAAGGGTTATTTCCCCTTGGTCTTCTCTTGTAAAGCCCATGCTATGGCGGCAAAACACCTGAACTTAATTTATAAAATACACCCAAAGCAAACATCTGAACCCATTTGCTGTATGAGGCCATGCTGGTGGTCCAGTTGTCAGCCTGCCCACTCATATCCTCTTTACTCCTCCACCATGAACTTATGAAGAACTTAAATGCATATGGCACCAAGACTGTGTTGCAGTTCATGGCACCCAATAGCATCGATTGTCTCATCAGGCCTTACTTGTTTGCAATGATCTGCCCATACCATAGCGACACTTACCTTGCAATACCCACTTCGCTGTGTTCAGATCCACCCCTGATCATCCCTTTCTGAGCACATGTCAAAAAGGCCGCGCCATCTACCAACTGTGCTTTGAATATGACCATTAAAAGCACAAGTGTACAGCTCTTTCTGCTGATGCTGCTTTTGCCGCTCCTCCTTCTAGTTTTCTGCTCTGTTACCACTGCGCCAAATTTTTTTGAATGGGGATCTACCCTCCCCCACCTTCATCCACCGTGAGCGGTGCCCTCACTACTCCACCCAACTTAGCTTAACCGCAAGAACCATTACTGAGCAGATCAAAGTTCACTGCTTGCATAATTGCCATGGTCCTTAGTATGTGGTCAATCAACTTTGCCACTCAAACTCATGTTGCTGGACCAGTGCTATTCAAATCAAATACATTGAGATCCTTAAATGGATTGACAATGAAGAATGGTCTTGTGGGCCAACATTATTTCGCCCATGACATATTCTTCATGCATCCGCCCAATTTGACCCCCATTCACCATTTATTTCCTCAAAATTGCTGTCCATTTTTTAAAAATGTGTAAAAAAGGCTCTAAAGTAGCCAATGCCCCAATCAACTCCCTCCTCCACCATGCCCTCCGCGTGGTGATGGAGCCACTTAGTGAGGGTATTCCATGCCCTAATATCCCTGAATATTTCTCAGAAGATGCCAAGTACAAAAACAAAAGAGCTAACTTTTGCTGCAAGCCGTACAATCACTGGCAAAGCATTATCTTCACACTATACTCCCATAATCTTCAAACCCACCAACAAATTAAGTCCCACACATGCGTACCTGAACTTAATCCATTTGCTGAATACCAACTGTCCAATACATCAAGGCGATGTACACTGCTGACCTCATTGATGAGGAGAACCCACACCTTTTTCTACTTCAGTCCCACTTGTTGACACTCCAACCCCCATTCTGTCTGCATTTTACTACCACCTAAAGCACCAACCAGACAATAATTACCCTGACCCACATTTTTCTAATAGAGATGCTTAGAAAAAAGCTGAGGCACCATGCTAGAAATCTTTTTACATTGTATGATAATCCCTTTATTTTTGCAATTATCTGATAAAGATGCATGGAGAACCCCCTTATGGGTTGAGCACTTCAATTACTAAAAAATGACTCCAAATAAAAATAACATATACATAGATCACACTTATGATTTACTATATCGCCAACTCACCTAAATTATTGAGAACCCTCTTCTTCAGCATTCTGAGTCAAGAAAAATGAACAATTGATTCCTGGAAAATATTACTCAGCTTTCATAATCAAGTTTGCAACATTATTAGACTGTCTGAATCACCTGAAATTCTTTATCTTACAGCCATCTGAGTTGTGAAGGATAAATAATTGTTATTCTGACAGGTTATTATACTCAGATTTTGAATTAATTTACTACATCGTCAGGCCGCCCAAATCACCCAACGAATCCACCTCCTGGCTAACTGAACTGAGTGAAAATTAATATATGTCAATTACATAATTGGAGTTTGATCCAATATTATAAAAGTTAATCCGAACTTTTTAGGGCTCATTTACAATTAAGGTTCAACATGTTTGATTCCTAAAAGTGAGACAATTATAAGAAAAAGTTTAGCAAGCTGCATTGAGAAAGCAAAATTTCTCAATAAACAAAGTTGTTATTTAATTGACTGTCAGATTCTAGTGGTTGACTTAAGATTAAACCCTTCAACAACTATCAGATCAGGCGATTAACCTCACAATGCTTGAGCTAATACCTAAATTCACACCTCAAAGCCTATTGTAACTACACATCTTAGACCAAATATCTTAACTTCAATTTAATCAAGTATTTTATCAAAAAGCTCAGCCAAATATGCTCACACATTGTGGCCAATTATATCTGCATCTAATCTCAGCAATTGGTCCCAATCTTTTAAAAACAATGTCCAACAACTAGTATACAAAATTGGTTAGGACTTACCAAAGTTAACGTGTAAAAGTCCCATGGATTCAGATGAAAGATAACGTAATATAATTTCCCACCCTAGGGCGAAATTTGTATGTTGATCTTTATAATCGGCATGCTATCACTTGCACATGGACTTCTAGCAGGGGAGTACCTAGTGCAATTGAAAGAGGCCTGCTGACATCCCAACTAGGGGTACATCATTTACTTTAATCAATTTATAATTTCATAGAAGGTGTATTTGTCAGTAGTATGACGAAACTAAAATCAAGAAGATCCTAGGACAATTTTGTTCTTTCTATTACAATTTTGTACCTGAAATACTCCCAATTTTAAGAGTTTTTGCCACCAATAAACCTAAGAAAAGGTCTCAGTTGTATCAGTCAAGGGCCAAAAAGATGTGGTAAAATATCTGTTGAAAATTGCGTGCTTGAATATAGCCAGGAGATGCCCTAGAGGTATAAATACCGCCACCTGGCCTAATGACTGATTATCAAATAAATATCCTATAAAAAGATATTTTATTTTATCCTTTTCCTGGTTTTCTCAGAGTAATTCCTTTGGAAGTTGTTGACAAGCTGAAAGCCTAGCTGTATTAAAACCTGCCTTGGAAGAAGTTCCCAATTACATTGGAAGAAATTATGACCAAAATTGGCTAGAAGAGTCAGGGCTATTTTAAACTGCCTAGTGAGTTTCCAAATGGTTCAAATACTGTAAGCCACACGCAATATTGAGGATCAATCTACAAACCTTCTTCCCAATTAAGCATGCAGGATCATATTTATCAAGTGAGCGATCCTTGGAACTTCACAACCAGTACTCACTAAAAACTGGTGACATTCTCTGAAATGGATTCCCATAAAAAATTCCTGACAGATTTAGCCAGATGAGAAAGCGACAACAAGTTGGAAACTAGTGACAAGGCAATCTTGGATTTTTTAATACCAGCTGGCAAGGCTCTGAAGCAGGTACCTCCTACTTTCTGATCTTATCATAGTGGGGGGAGCTCATACAGATATAACCAGCCTGATTGAACTTACATCTTCAAGCGTAAAAGCTATTCTGGAAACGCTATATCAGGGTTTTGGGATTGGTACTTCACAAATCGATCCCTCCTTCAGCCTGTTCTACTACCTTAAGGCTCAGGCGCTCAAGAAGATATATATTTGAAGTATCATGAAGAAACCATGGCACTTCTTGACAAACATCTCACAGACAGTCAAGCAACTAACAAATTCCTGGGTGACTTTGTTTAACCTTCAATTAAGCATACCCAGCGAACTATTGCTAGACAAAATCTGGAAATCACGGAAATCTACCATGTTCAAGGGGAGAAACAATCTTCCTAAAATGCCTTACAAGATAAACTATAGCTTTTTGCTGAAATCTTAAAGGCATTTGTGGATAATATGGGACTTTTTCAATGAAGCTCATGTGAGATTAAACACCCTTGAGGGGCTTCTAAACTAAGGAGTCCCAATTATAGCCGCAGAAGTTCTTTCTCACCATGGGCTATCACATGAATGGGTACAAAACATGAATAATCGCTGTCAAAACTGGAAACCCATTCTGATTACCTATTGTCTCGATCAGAACGATTTACCATAAATGCCACTTTGGGCCAAAGAAATCACCTGGAGTTAAATGTAAAAGTTGATGACTTTGAGGATTATTTTTGGGCTGATCTAGATATCATAAACAAAAACTTCAAGGTACTTGCAGCAACAATCATCCATCTTGAATAGGGATGAAGAGGATGCCCAGATCAGAGAGAAATCTTCTAAACTTTGGACTGTAATGTCAAGACTGCAGGCCAGAAATACTGAAATTACTCAGGAGAATTGGGAACTCAAAATGCAATTATCAACTGCAAATTCCCAAGGAGACGGTATGGCCAAAGATATTAAAAGTTTAACAACCAATCAAGCTTTATTCAAAGAGGATTACAAAAATTAAAAAAGAATTTGAATACCTCAAAAAGCAAAGCTGCCATTGACACCCAACTTTGACAAAGGAGAAATAGGAAAAAGATCCGCTTATTCATCTAAAAAACAGCCTTAAAAAGTAACTAAGGGCCAAATTTAAGCATCAGAATGCAGTAGTTCAGAGTAATATCATAAAATTGAATCATCAGAAATTGACACTGATGTGAAAACTATTATTTTGAACTTCCGTTCTATGACTAGAGTCCTAGCATCAATCCTGACTCCAGATACTTCCCAACGGGAAAGAGGGCCAATTATGAGTGATTATACATTAAGACGTTCAAGGAGAAGTACAACCCCCTATGCCTAAAACAGGGCGAGATGACTTCAAACCATTGAATTTACCAAGGTTGATAAGGATGGAAACGTTCTCTCTTTCCTCAAGTTATTTGAAAAAGCAATGATGGGAGCATCAGACCATGAAAAAAGATTGGTACTGATTAACTCACTTGATGCCCATAGCTGTGACCTCATTATGCCCTATTTGGGTGATGATTAGTTCTATATGGATGCCAAAATTGCAGTGACAAAACAGTTTGGAGGGCCTGAGAAATTAGAAACCCAAAAAGAGAGCTTCTTAATATTGAATTCAAGCAGAATGATACTATTAAGAACTTTTTCGGATAGATTTTTCCATGAGGCACAAGTTCTGCGTGGGTGCAATGCAAGATATGTTTGACGCCAAGATTGCAATGGATCACGCAATTATGCCCTTCCATGAACTGCACAATGTCATGTTACCTTCATTTAATGGAAGCTCGGAAATCCAAGAGCTTACCAATTACTTGAGAAGCTGTTCCTGTAATTTCAATACCCCTAATCGGGCCAAAGATCAGCAAAAAAACTCGATTTTTGGGCCCAAAAAGCAACACTATGTCTGACCAGGGGAAAAAAATTTCAAACTATGAACCAAAAATTCGAGCAAAATCATCAAAAAGGGTCGATTACATGCCACAACTGTGGTCAAATGGGGCACTTTTCTAACCAATGCTACAGACAGTCCATCAAAAAGCCTGGGGTCAACTTTGCTCTATAATCAACAGTGACAGTGAGGCAGGAAATGAGCAGGTGGAGCAGAGGCGGAATACTCTAACTCCACCAAAGCTCAAACCATTCCACCTGACCCTGGTGAGCTCTTTAGGGACAAAGATATTACTGAAGATAACCTCCACCATATCATGGAAAATGATGTCATGATGGTCACTACTCAGGCCACAGCAAAAGCAACTAAGCCCTTGAAAATTACCAAAGAAGCCCGAGCCAAAGTATCAAAACCCTACGTGAAGTAGATTATTGATCAGGGTTTAGACCTCCAACCCAGATATTTGACTGACCTACCTAATTTTAACAACGTTCAAGTAGCCATTCCCATGAAGACCTTAGCAGATAACTTCCCAGATACTTTCTTAAGCCTGAAATCACACCTGGAATTGGGCAGCAATCGCAGCATTCATACAATAAATACCTCTATAAACTACTCTGAATGTACTTATGTGGACATAGTGGTAAACAAGATGCAATTTTGGGCCATCATCAATTGTGGTGCTCCTATTAATATAGTCAGCACAAAGTTGGTTAAAAAGCTGAAAAATGAGCCCTATGTTTCCCACTGTCAGGAATATGGACAGCTGGAGCACATACAACTAAATTGCTTGGCGTATACAGTACCCTACCTCTCAGATTTGGATCCATCGTAGTAACACACCTACCATTGTTTTACCAAATACAAACTATGATTTCCTAATTGCTACTGATTTCTTAAGAAGATATGGAGTTATTACCAATCGTAAGGACAATAATATCACCATTCTTGGCCAGGCTATTCCACTTTACTATAACTGGGATAAGGCAGTTGAGAAAAAGAAACCCAGACTATTCATAAATATGACCTACAAAGATGGAGTCGTCCAATTGAGTATGCCAAAGTGCGGTCAAAGATAACCAATTACCCACACAGAATGATGAGTCAAATAGCATCCCACTTAGATCAAATCAGAGCATCACTATACCATTCAGAGTTCAAGAATAATCCTGATGGGACTAGCAATTAATATCCTGGAATGACTTTTTGCTGAAGTATATCAACCATGGTATAAATCTCGTTTTAACCCAACATTGCCACTGGTATTATCATTCTGGGCCATGGAGAAATTCATATCTTATGTGCAAATATGCAAAATTAGCCCATCTCCATCAAAAACATCAAAAAATCGCATTCTACATCTGATCCCTACCTTGGAAATTCACTCATTATATGATTTCAGAAATTTTGTCAAATTAGGGCTCCCCAATATGGACCTACTCAGTATAAATAATGTTCCTATGGCCAATTTAAGCAACCTGACCAACTCCAAGAATGGCCAAGCTTAGGATTTATTATCTAAATATTGGAAAATATTCGCATAAGATGATTTCAACTTGGGATGTGCTAAGGGTGTCACCCATAAAATTGATACAGGAGATCATAAGCCTATTTAATTATGCCCAATTAGACGCTCAAAAACATTAGAAGAAGCTGTATCCAAAGAGATTAAGGAACTCCTTTATCGTGCCATTTTAGTACCTTCAAAAATTCCATGAGCAGCACCAATTTTAAATATTGAAGAAAAAGGATGGTTGCAACCAAGTAGTCATTGATTAATGTAAGTTAAACAGTATCGCTTAGAAGGACTCATACCCTCTGCCACAAATTAACAATGCCTTGGCTAGGCTAGGGGGAGTGAAGTTCCTCTTACCAATGGACCTTATCAGCAGATATTGGCAAATAGATCTTAAAGAGGAGCGCGAGAGATGTGAAATTTATAACCCAAGAGCCTATTCCAGCCAACGAGAATGCCTCAAGGGCTCTACAATGCCACAGATACCTTCCAAAGAGCTATGGACACAATTCTGGGAGATTTAAATTGTCATGTGTACTATCTACTTTGATAATATCAAAGTTTGCAGATGCACTTTTGACGACCATCTGGAACACTTAGAGGAGGTTTTCAGTAGGCTATCTATTGCAAACTTAAAACCAAGCCCAGAAAATGTCAGTTTTCAAAGACCAACTGGAATACCTTGGATTTTTGATTGATAAATTGGGTCTTCAGCCTCAACCCTCTAATCTGGATGCCATCTCCAAAATGAAATGGCCCAAATCCAAGCGCGATATTAAATATTCCTAGGCATGATCAGGTACTATTACCAATTTATTGCTGGCTTCACATAACTTGGAGAGCCACTTTTTTAACTTAGATAAGGTCCTATTTGACTGGACTCCATCTTGCCAGGATGCATTTGACAAACTCTGATCAGCCCTATTGGGTGCGCCTGTTCTTTGATACCTGGACTTTGATCACGAATTTATCATCCAAACTGATGCACCCCAAACAGCAGTGGGGGCCAATTTACCTCTAGTTAGAGAAGACGGTGAAGAACATCCAGTTGCCTTTTCTAGTCGGACCTTAAACTTTCATGAAAGGAACTACATGGTGACGGTTTGAGAATTCTTAGCCATCATATATACTTGCAAGCGATTTTGGGTTTACCTTCATGGCACTCATTTCAAAGTTGTTACTGATAATGCTTCCCTAATATGGTTGAATGACTTAAGAGAACCTGAGGGCTGATTAGCCCGCTGAACGTTGAAGATTCAATCTTATGCCTACACCATCAAGCATCAAGCTGGGGCAAACACCAAAACACCAATTGCCTATCCTGACTACCCACCATTGCAACATTTAGTTGGGCCGTTGATGAGATGTTTATGAAAATGATCAGCGGAGAGTATCAAGATGAGCCCAAATATGTCCAAAAAATATTATTGTATCTACAAAAAAATACAACCATCAAAAATGGGATGCTTTACAAGATCACTAAGGGCAAGAAGTATAATTTCCCAAGACCCTCGTCACAATTATACCTAATAATGGAGGTACATAAGGCCATAGCATGGTGGATTCAAGAAAATGAAAGAGTCATCTGAATCAATTCTACTATAGGGAGTCAATGCATTATGACATCCAAGGAACACTAAAATGCTGTGCGGAGTTCCAAGGCGAAAAACTGTTCCAAAAAAAGCATATATTACCAGCTTGTTAGGACCAACTTTGCCTAGCACTTTATCTATTGATGTTGTTGGCCCACTTCCAACAAGCAATACAAAGGCCAAGTACATAATCATAGCCAATAATCACTTGACCAAATGGGTCAAGGCCAAGGACATTCAGGAAGCTGGAGTGTAAGTCCTTGGGAACGTCACCTGTGCATAGATTGGTCGCTCTTCCCGTTTGTGAGCATAAAGGGGCCGAAGAGGGCAGCTGTACCCCTCATCACCCAGGGTGACCTCACCCACATGGTCGATGAGCGCTGGGTAACAGTCTTCCCTCTTTGGATCCCTCCCCTGGTACCTTCGCTCACCTTGGCCGAACTCATTAGCCAGATTAAGGAAAACTGTGCTGAAATCACCAAATTGGATTTAATAGGTCTGAAACTGGCAGTAAATAAGCCCAACAATCAGAAATCGCATAGTCAAAAAGGATGAAGATTGGATTATCATCTGGAATTGGCGATGGTTTCACTTCACCCAGCAGTGTGATTGTCAAAATTAACCCCTTCGCGAAAATCATCATGGATGATCCCCATCGTGCAGCTCCCATCCAGAAAATTGGGAATTGCAGCTGGCACAGCACCTTTGACTGAACGAATACCCCAGCAACCGGGCATGGGTGGGTTGGGCATCACAAACCCATTCCCAACCAATTAGGACTGCCCCTACGTGGGGTGGCCTTGGGGGATTCCCGTTGCTCATTGGGCCAGATGTCATTACGCCAACCACTGGATATGCAGTCAAGTCTCAGTTCAGGCATATGAGGTTGAACCAACAGTGACTCGGCCTGCCACTGAATCCTTTGATGTTGGTTCCCATTGAGCTTATCTGCCCCCATTCCTGAATATTCGCTGGTTAGGTCAAACTTGAGGGACCCGATCCTGGCTTGTTTCCTCATCAATTGACCACTATCTAATCATTTGCATCACACTGAGAAAATTGTTGGTCGATTTTTCTTCCTTTGTTTTTAATAAAAAAACTTTCCTTAAATTTAGTCTTTATGTTGAAAAATAAACCGCCTTTTCTTCTGGCACTCACACACTCCTCAGGGTTGATGGCCGTATTTGTCTGCTATTTTATTATGTGCCTGTATGAGATTCTGGCTCGTCAGCAGTTAGTGGGCAATATCCTCTCTAGTTTAATATCCGTCATACCAGCAGAAGTGCCTTGGGCATATGGTTTACCATTTGGGTGCTCCGGCACCTAGGCTGGCAGGCTGGTCTAAAACTAACTTGCTGTTTGCCTGACATAATTGACCAACCATTATTCCTAGCCATCTTCGCCTTTCTCATAGACATTGACTTAGCAATGGTCCCTTCTCTTTGGCTGAACCAGGCTGTGAAGAAAATTTTCCCTGAGCATATTATCCTAGTTCCACTCAAAATGTCCAGTCCACACCCCATAGTTGCCATGGCTATTGGCCCATGTCAGTAGGTTCTAAAAATCTGACTTGCGATGAGCTTACTCCCCTATGAACCTAGCAGTTTCCCCTGACTCCTCTACCATCTCCTTGTTATCTCTGGATTCAACCTCAACTACCAATAAAGAGAACTTTGCTTACTTCTTACTACCCATGAAGATTAGTGTTGGGTCCCACCACATCTCCTTTGAAGCTTTGGTGGATATTGGAGCTGCGGGCAATTTCATGAGTGTTGAACTAGCCCAACAATTGGAACTTTACCTGGATGTAGGTCCTTCGGTGATGGTTGCTTCTTCAGCCTCCCAAACCTCATACCTAGTTCGCCTGCCAGTTTCATTCTCAATAAACAAGTTCAGCTTCTGTGATTGGTTCTCAGCAATGCCAAACTTGGTGTTTCCCAGTTATTTTAGGAGTTGGATGGTGGCATCAGCTACATGTTAAGATTAATCTAGAGTCAAATATGTTGTCTTTTGCCAATGATCAAATGGAGGGAGAAAATCCTTTAGTTAATACTCTCAAGAAAGCCCCAGGTTGTAGCTCCATTACTTCCCTCATTTCCCCTACAGGCCTTCCGGCCAATTTTCCTAAAGAATTGATGTGCTATTGGAGTATTTTTGATTCCTAGAAAGCGAACCGCCTTCTTCCTCACACCAAATTTGACTTGAGATTCTGTACAACAGTACAGTTGGTGAATATCAACTGCCCGTTGTATCCCCACACAGCGGAGGAGGAGGTTGCACTCAACACTTGGTTAGATGTTATGCTTAAAAATGGGTGGTAGTTTAAAGATACATCGCCAGTCGCGTCACCCATTGTCTTCAAAAAAAGCCGATGGTTCCCTTGATCCCTGTATGAACTATGGACATTTAAACAAAGTTATGGTTCACGATACCTACCCCTGCCCCTGGAGCAGACAATCAGCAAAGCAATCACCAAATCTTGTGTGTTCTCCAAGCTGGATCTCATCAATGCCTTCAGCCAGATTCGGGTAATGGAAGGACAAGATTGGCTAACAATGATCCAGATGAAGCGGGGCCTTTTCCAATTCCACATCATGCCCCTTTGAGCTAAAGATTGTGCCCGCTACATTTCAACAAATGATTGACAGTGTACTGGGCGATCTCCAGTTCACTAGCGTGGTCGCATATATAGATAACATTCTGGTTCACTCCCTGGCTCCCAAAAAACATGCAATTGGCTTGGAAGCAGTTGTGGCCACTTTGCACAAGGTGGGCTTGTTCATCAAGAATTTAAAATGCAAGTTCTATAAAGAGGAAGTTACCTTTCTTGAGAACCTCATCCTTAAGGATGGCTACGCGATTCCTCCCAACAAGTTGGATGCTATCCGTGAATGGCCTACTCTGACAACCCAAAAACAATTATGGAGTTTCTTGGGAACCATCAATTTTCTAAAAATTCTGGCTTGTTCCTAGTTGGCTGCCCCGCTCCACCCCCTCACTGGAAAGAATTTACCATTTTGTTGGACGCCCAAATGCCAGCAGGCGTTTGAGTTGATCAAAGAAGTGTTTTTATCCACCCATCCTGAAACACGCAGATCCTGCCAAGCCATATATCGTTGCATGTGATGCCTCCTTGGTGACATAGGGGCAGTGCTGCTCCAAGAGCACAAGGGCTTGGAACATCCAGTTGCCTACTTTACCAGAAAATTTACTTCTACGGAGCAATCCTGGGCCATCTATGATAAGGAGCTGGCAGCTGTGGCATGGACATTGACTCATTGGTGGTACCAGTTACAGGGTGCTTAGCATGAGTAGACTGTTCGCATGGATCATCAAGCTTTCTTGTAATTCCATAAGCCCCAAAAATTGGCACATTGGTAAGCTCATACCTATTGGGACTTGTGCAGTTTCAATTTCAAATATGAAATTTGTAAAAGGTGCGCTTAACGTACTTCCTGATTTTCTCAGCTACAACCCCACCCACTGTCCCCTGGATTCAGAGGAAGTGGATATTATTACTGTAATTCCCACTGCTAAAATTTTGTCAATTGTTCCCCCCATCATCTCTTCTGCCACCCTTGCCCCGACGCCCTGCTCGTTGTTCAGGTCTTAGCTGGTCAAATGACCTTTTCCAAAGGGGTGAATTCATTTGAGAAATTGTCCCTTCAAAATTATAAACACTCTCTGTACTCCTTGGTAGAGGGTATCATTTATTTTAGGTCACGAATTTGGGTTCCCCCTCTCTTCAGAGCTGAGGTATTTTGAGCGCATCATGACCCTCCCATGATCGGCCATCCAGGCAACAAAAAATGCATTGAATTGATAAAGTGAACCTATAACTGGATGGGCTTAACTAAGGAATTTCCAGCTTGGATCACCGATTGCATTACCTTTGCTTGGGCAAAGTCAGACTGCTCAGGAAGGAAGGGTCTCCTACACCCATTACAACAGGCGGAGGGTACACGGACATTAGTGTCTGTGGACTTTATCATTGAACTTCCCCTGTTCCAATGGGTTTACAGCAGTGATGGTGGTGGTTGATCGCTTCACCAAATTTTCCCTTTTTATTCCCTGTATTTCTGTGATCATGTCAAAGAGACCACTCAGCTCTTTGTACGACATGTGTTCTAAATGTTTGGCCTCCCACTAGGAGATCATCAGTGACCGTGGGACCCAATTTACAGTGAAGTTCTGGAATGAGCTTTTATCCATCAAAAAGATCACCCCTTGTTGTTCCATCGCATACCATCCCCAGTCCAACAGACAAACTGAGCGGGTTAACCAAACTTCAGAACAATATTTGTGTTGTTACGCTTTGGCCATCCAGGATATTTGGGCCATTGACCTCCCTCTCGCCCAATTTGCCTATAATAACGGTACTCACGCTTCTATGGGGTTTTCTCCCTATGAAGCAACGTTAGGTTATAATCCCCTTTTTTCAGTCGGTCCCTGTATACATCCCAAGGTTCCTGCTGATGAAGATCATGTTGAGCATATCTGGTCTACCTATTCCTTATTGCGGGAGTACCTCACAAAGACTATCAATGATTATAAATGGTTTGCAGATTGAAAACGGCTTCCTGGCCACAATTCATAGTGGACTCTCATATTATGTTAGATACTCATCATCTGCGGATGCTGGTACCTTCCCAGAAGTTTGCAAGCAAGCGTTCAGGTCCCCACCTGGTGGAGGACGCTTGAGCAATGGTGCTTTTTGGCTAAAATTGCCAGCTCATTGGAAACAGCACCCCATCTTCCACGTGTATCTGCTGTCCCCATTCAAAGGGATCGTCCCCACTGAACCTGAACCAATTGTGATAGAGGATGCGGAAGAAGCCGAATTGGAAAACATCTTAGCATCCCTCAAATCCCGGCAGTCAGTTCAGTATCTCGTTGCATGGAAGTGATATCCTGCCTATGAGAACAGTTGGGTTATGGATTGCAATTATGCTAATTGCATGGAACTGATCGAGGCTTTCCATGAGTCTCACCCTGACACTCCCCGTCACCCCCCCCAAAAAAGTTGCAACAGTAATGGCGATCAAACTTCCCAAGGCTCATAAAGATGTGGCCCTTGTGCAGTTTCCCAGTGGTGCCCTTCCTATGGAAAAAAAGTGTAATGTAAGTCCATGAGAACGTCCCCTGTGCATAGATTGGTCACTCTTCTCGTTTGCAAGCAAAAAGGGGCCAAAGAGGGCAGCTTTACCCCTTGTCACTTAAGGTGACCTCACCCATGTGGTAGATGAGCGCTGGGTAGCAGCCTTCCCTCTTAAGATCCCTCCCCCGGTACCTTTTCTCACCTCAGCTGAACTCATTAGCCATATTAAGGAAATCTGTGTCAAGATCGCTAAAATGAAGTTGATCAGTCTGAAATTGGCGGAAAATAAGCCCACAATTGGAATCTGCATAGTCAAAAAGGGACAAAGATTGGAGTATTTGCTGGAATCACTGATGGTTTTGATTCGCCCAGCAGTTCAATTGTCAAAATTAACCCTTTCTCAAAATTTTCAGGTGTGATCCCTGTCATTCAGCTCCCATCTGGAAAATCAAGAATTGCAGCTGATACAGCACCTGTGCCTGAACAAATGCCCCAGCAACTGGGCATGGGTGGGTTGGGCATCCCAAACCTATTCCCAACCATTTGGGACTGCCCCTATGTGGGGTGGCCTTGGGGGATTCCCGTTGCTCATCAGGCCAGATGCCATCACGCCAACTGCTGGAAATGCAGTTGAGTCTCAGTTTGGGCGTTTAAGGTCAAACTGACA